>JALJCO010008817.1:0-28353 GCA_023101725.1 Atherinomorus stipes | reverse complement strand
GTTTAGATGATGGAGTCACTACACTCTGAAAAATAGAGGTACGAGACAGTAAAGTTTCTGTACCTGTAGGTACTTTTTTTTACAAATGTTCTCTCAAAAGTACAATATTGGTCTTTATGAGGCCAGAAGTACATATATACTATGAAAAAGGGTCTAAAGTAATATAAAGTACACATTTGTACCATTTCAACCCTAAGGGTACCTGCAGCATTGAAAAATGTGTGTAAACAGTAGTATAATTATAGTTATTATATTATGATTTTCATAATAATCATAGTAATAATTATATGTATAATTATATATGTGTTTGGCCTAATATTTCTATAATAATTATTCATTTATTATTAGCATCTTTGATTGTTGTCATAATCTCTATTATGACAACAGATATACTATATAGAAATACTGTATAAAAATCTACTAAATGACATTTTTTCCAGTAAATTCTGGACGCTACCCACTCAGGACACGTGGATCACATTGGGCGAGCAGTATGGAGGAATATTGACACATTTTTGTGGACTTTTATGGACCTTTTTGGCTCGGACCCCGATGAACTCCATTATATGAAAGTTGGGGGAAACGAGAAGCCTTCCTGATCGCCGGCTGCATTTGAGATATTAAAAAAGTCATTAGGAAAAGCGAAGGTCCAAGACACTCTTCTTAGAATATAAAAAGCCTTTATTGTGGGATGGCTAAAACATGAAAACATGTAGGTTACAGCCGGCGCATATCGGCCAAAGCCTTCATCAGGGTGTAACACTCTGCACAAAGATTCCAATTACCGTATTTTCTGGACTATAAGTCGCTTTTTTTTTTCATAGTTTGGCTGCTTGAGCGACTTATAGTCCAATGTGAATTATACATGAAAATATATACAAGTTCACATATTTTTAAGTACCAGTTCATACTGACTGACATGAGCCAAGGAGTAAATTTTACCATCAAATGCCAACAGAGGGCGCTCTAAGCTTGTGACAACTATATTCTGCTCAAAGGGCAAAAAATCCCAAAGTAGCCTCATCTCAGTGAGAGGAGTTCATTTTGGATATCTGGCTGTTCTGTCTGTGTGGTGTAAAAAATCCTCAAAAAACACGTTTATCTTTCTTAGTTATGATGTTTATGATAATTTACAGGCATTAACTTTGGAATTGGACTGATTGGGTCATTTTTAGCCGGAACAAGTTGGATATGACAAATCTGAAAATCACCCTATTTTAGATAAATAATATGACTTATTTTATATAAGTTTATTTTATATATTATTTATTTTATTTATTTTATATGTTTATTTTATATTTTATATTTTATATAATTTTATATATTATTTTTTTTATATATTTTATATATCCTCATATATACTTATTTTTACTTATTTATACTTACCAGTGCGACTTATATATGTTTTTTCCTGTTCATGATGCATTTTTTGACTGATGCGACTTACAGTCCAGAAAATACGGTAAATAGGATGATTAGATTCACCTGCATAGGTAGAACAAAGACCAGAAGACATTATTCTGTGGGTGTACTATTCCTTTAAAAATGATTTTACATGAAGCATATGGAAAAAGAGAATGTGCATCTGCAGCTGTGGATGTTTGCTCCCTCTCTTTGCGCCATCTCTTGAACCTGGGTGTGTGTTGGTGTTTAGCTGTGAGAGTTTGCGAGGACTCACTTGAGCACGGCTCCGATGGTGAACCCCGGGGGCAGGGTGGTGGGCAGGTCTTTGAGCGAGTGGACCACCAGGTCGACCCTGTCGGTCACACAGGAACAAGATGATAAAGCCGCCTTTCAGCGAACGAGCCGCGGGACATCAAAGCTCTCTCCTCACATCAAAACACACCTTCATCTCCAACATTCACACAGCCCCCGTTCCCTCCTCATCCTCACATAAACAGCCCGATCATTCACACTGAACACGGATAAAGGCGGCGGTGGCGCTGCAGCACTCACTCGTTCCTCTCCAGAGCGTTCTCCAGCTCCTTGGTGAACAAACTCTTCTCACCAATCTGCATTAAAAACATGAAAACACGTTTTCTGTAAATACCGTAAACAGGAATCCTGTAAATGTGTTTAATCCTCATTTAACCTTCACAGCTCCCTCAGCTTTCTGAAGGGGGGGTGAACGACCTTTTATGTTACTTTCTTCTACTAATGCAAACAGCATAAACTTGGTGCAGGTGTGTATTCTGGTCTGACTCATGATCTTCTAGAAGATGGGGGGTGTAACTCTTTCTCTAAGGTCTCTAACTAAAATCCTCCTCATTTCCTCCTTAGAGCCAATCCGTGCCACATTGACTTGCATTGAAAAGGGACCTTTCTAGAATCAAATGTTATTCCAGAATAAATGTTTAGGAGAACATTTTTCTCCTCACACACTTGCTCTACACTTCAATGATGTAGTTTGAACTGTTTTCCATGACATCAGACCATTTACTCAGAAGGAGCCCCCCCCCCCCCCCCGCTTTTTATCTTAGTGATGAAACCAGAGACTTCAATGTTATTTCAGCCAATCAGAGTCCTTCAAACACTCACAAATGCTGAACATCCAATGAAGTAAAACATCTTTGTTCTTCTTTCATGTGAGGTTATTTGAGCGTGAAAGAGTCTCACATTTGTAATTTTGGTGTTTGTTTGTGTTTTCCAGCATTGTGATCAGTCAGATCACATGCTAATTATTTAGCTCAGTCTTTTGCAGGGAATTTAGTTCCTCTCTGTAATGCTGCCATTCCAGTTCAAACTGGAATTTTTACCACATTTTTTGCATTTTATCTTGAAACAACTTCTCATTGAGCTTTTTTAATTGTGGTTGCTATAATCTATGCTCAGGTCTGCTCTGCATACCTAATAATAACCTGCCACATACAGGCTAGTTTTTACTTATTTTAACCCACTTTTCAGTTTTAGGCAGTGGGAACATTGTGTGTACAAACTGGAACTTAAAGGGTTAAAATTTTGAAACTCATTGATTTTTTTGGTATTGATGGTTCGGCCAGAAGTCAGTGATGACAGCCATGAAAAAAATGCAACTTTTAAATTTTAGATGATATTTACAGGCCATTTGCCAGTCCGTGCCCTTAAGAAGCTTAAGCCAACTTAAAAAATAAAAACACTGTAACACAAAAAGTAAAGATGCATCAAAAAACATTTTTACACCTTTTTTAAATACTTCAGGGCTCTGATAATCCTGCACAAAAAAAAATAATTTTGCATTAATCACATTTAGTTTAACCCCAATTTCAGTTTTTGGAAGTCGGAGCACCATGTATGCAAAGTGGAATTTAAAGGGTTAAAATTTCAAAACTCATTGACTTTTTGCTGTTGATGATTAGGCCAGAACTCTGTGATGACAGCCATGAAAGAAAATGGCAACTTTTCATTTTTAAATAATATTTACAGGCCGTTAACTGACACTGGCCAGAATGTGGCCTTAAGAAGCTGAACGTAACTTTTTCTTAGGGAGCGATGAGGGTTAAACTTTATTTAAAATTAAATTAAACAATTACCAATTTGTTTCAAAATTCGTTTAAATATTCATTACAGTGTACAGATTAGCTTAAAGAAAGACAACATAAACTTGAACTCCCTAACCCCTGGTGCCCTCCTTAAATACTGCAACGTTGGCCACCAGTTGTTATAAAATCATCATACATTCACATTTTTTCTACTTTTTTTCCTCATAAATCATCTAAACAACTCCTGTCCTTCACAAAATTATCAAAAATTCAACTGTTTTTAAGAGTTTAACCCTTTAAATGCCAGTCTGAATCTTTGAATTGCTGACTCATTCATTACAAAAAACCTACAAAAACTGACTTAATTTCCATATAATAAATATTACAGGGATGACTGTTTGATGGTGATTACACACTTGCATATGTCAAAGATTAGCAACAAAACTGATTTGATTCTATTTGTATTTTTTACATATTGTCAGAAACTCCCTCTGGTGACCTTATGGCCAGTACTGTCCCCATTGACTTCCATTGAAACTACATATTTTAATCTTACCATTATTACAGTTTAAAACTATGTATTCTTCAATGTTAGTATTTCATTTGGAAGAGAAGTAGTAATATTTGTCATTTTTACTGCATTCCTCCAGATTGTCCTCCTTTTCCACTGTAGGCAGATGCAGCAAATCCTGGTATATTCTACTTATATCATGGAACTATGGGAGTAGTGAGTACTAACAGCAGTTTTCTGATATAAAGCTCTTGATAAAGAAGAAATATGGAAGAGTCACCTTGGATAAAGCTGTGTCGAGGATTTTATCTCCTATTGTTGACATGGCAACTGAAAGATGGAAAGCAGAGAGATTAGGATGAATAATATTTAGAGAAGTAATCGTTGCGTGTCCATGAAGAGTCATCAGCATCAGCGGCGACGCCGTTCTGAGCGTGAACACGTCATATCTGACAGTCATGTGACGTGTGATTAACCAGGCAAGGTCGCGCCGTCAGGGTCGCACCGACACGTTCATTTAAAGTACTCCGTGTTCGCATGAAAACTGAAGCTTCTCACCGATCTCCAGGTGGACATCAGGGTACAGTTCTCTCAGCTTGTCGGCCACGCTGTCCGTCTGGATGCGAGCCAGCTGCAACACATTCAAACGCCACGTTAGCAGGACTTCGATCTTGTCTGACGGTCTGGGTCCGGTTTTTCAAAAGTAATCCACTCAGATTTTGGTTAACGGATCAGATCAAATCCTGAAAATTGGTTTTTCAGACATTTTTGGATCAGATCAGGTAATCCCATCCTGGTTTTGATCCAGATCAAACCAGGAGTTTGGGTTTTTTAAGGATTTTGGAGTAGGATTGGAATCACTTTGGTCCAGAAAAGATGGATTAAACTGGACCCAGAAGAAGGGTGGATTCAGTCCGGATTTTAGGCCCAAAATGTAATCAGACCTGAACATTTGATCAGAAACACTTCAGATGCAGTGCAGCTACATGAAGGCCCAATCTCAGTTCTCTTTTATACCCCTTCCCCTTGGCCCTTGCCGCTTAAAACGAAGCTACGGGGGCTAGATTGTGCATGACATCCCTGCTTCTGCTACATACGAAGAATCTCCATGTAAATGAAGACCAGCAGCGATACTGTGGATTATCAGGCTGCTACAGAGCACCGCTGGTCTTCAGCCTGCTAGCGTTTATGTTACTGAGGCTTCAGCTTCGTACTACACATTTTTTTCATGTGCATTTTACAAAGAAAATAACATTAAACATTTAAACAGCGTTATTATAGGCAAATCAAGGTAGGGATGGGCGATATGGACTAAAAAATGTATCACGATAATTTCTGGTTTTTTTTATGGTAACGATAATTGGCAATAAAAATAAGGGATGCACGATATATAAGGCCTATATCGGCCTTAAAACTGAGTATCAGACATTCTCACGAGATTTCATAACAAAATTATGAAATATTGCAAGATTTCGTTAGTAAAAGAGATCGATACCGTGTTTTTAAATGTCAGCATATGAAAATATCGCCATATTTCAGTGTACCGATATTTTTCCCACCCCTAGTCTTTAGAAGTTTTAAAGTCTGTTTAAAGTTTTTTAAGAAGTTTTTTGCTGTTGTTTTTTTTTTTAAGACTTTAGAAACAGGGCTTGTTGGCTAAATATCGGTAGGTGGCCGATGTCTGATACTCAGTTTTAAGGCCGATATAGGCCGATACTGATATATCGTGCATTCCTAATTTTTATTGCCAATTATCGTTATCATGATAAAAACTAGAAATTATTGTGATACATTTTTTAGTCCATATCACCCATCCCTGCCATTTAAAAACGCGGTATCGACCTATTTTACTAATGAAATCTGGTGACATTTCATTGTTCTGGTACGAAATCTCGCGAGAATTCACAAAAATTTCACGATATTTTCATAAGCTGATATTGACATTTTAAAATATTGCGATATTTCAGTGTATCGATATTTTTTCCCACACTTAGATTTGCCTCGGATGTTCTGTGGAGTGGATAAGATTGTTTCAATGAAAGGCTAGCAGATTCCTACAGATTCCTCATATCATGGTATCAGTCTGCTCTAGGGATGCACGATATTGGAATTTTTGTCCAATATCCGATATTTTCAAACTATGTAGCCGATAACTGACATTGATGCTGATATAAAAGCGGAAAATATTAAGCAGTCATTGCATATGGCAGTTTTGTTATCCGTTTCCAACACTTTCAAAAATAAGAATGGGAAAAAAATCGATACGCTGAAATATCGCAATATTTTCATATGCCGATATCAAAGCGATATTTAAATATGCAGAATCAATCTATTTTACATACAAAATCTCTGGAGATTTCATCGTTCTGTTACAAAATATCACGATACTTCATGAATTTCATCATCAAAATGATGAAATATTGCAAGATTGCAAAAATAAATCGATATGTTTTTAAATGTCAATATGATATCAGCATATGAAAATATCGCGATGTTTCAGAGTATCGATATTTTTTCCCACCCCTAGTCTTTAGAAGTTTTAAAGTCTGTAAAATAAGTTTTTGAAGAAGTTCTTTGTTGTTGTTGCTGATTATCATCCCTAATTTTTATTGCCAATTATCGTTACCATGATAAAAAGCAGAAATTATCGTGATAATTTTTAGCCCATATCGCCCACCCCTACTTGCAGAAGGAATCAGAGATGTACTGTACCTGGCTCTTCCGGGTCCCGATCCTGATGACCCGACTAACTTTACCGTTTCCATCCTGGACAAAAGAAAAAACAGAAAACAGAGCAGCCACATGAGCACCAGCCTGCCAGATACCCGACTCTAGGGCTGCGATATGATATTAACATGAGAAAGATATGATATTTACACATAGTGTTATATCGCGGTATTAGCTCTGCAAATTTCTTTGCTTCATTTTTTTTCATAATGACCCGTCTGCACTTCGACTGCGACAAAGGGGTCACCTGATTATTTAATAAGGGTGGGAAAAAAAAATCTATACGCTGAAATATCGCGATATTTTCATATGCCGATACCACGTTCCGTGGAATCGATCTATTTTACTAATGAAGTCTCGCAAGATATCATCGTTTTGTTACGAAATCTCATGAGATTTCACGAAATACTGCAAGATTGTAACAGAACGATGAAATCTCGCAGTATTTTGTGAAATCTTACGAGATTTTGTAACAGAACGATGAAATCTCGCAGTATTTTGTGAAATCTCATGAGATTTTGTAACAGAACGATGAAATCTCACAGTATTTTGTGAAATCTTACGAGATTTTGTAACAGAACGATGAAATCTCGCAGTATTTTGTGAAATCTCATGAGATTTTGTAACAGAACGATGAAATCTCACAGTATTTTGTGAAATCTTACGAGATTTTGTAACAGAACGATGAAATCTCGCAGTATTTTGTGAAATCTTACGAGATTTTTGTAACAGAACGATGAAATCTCGCAGTATTTTGTGAAATCTCATGAGATTTTGTAACAGAACGATGAAATCTCACAGTATTTTGTGAAATCTTACGAGATTTTGTAACAGAACGATGAAATCTCGCAGTATTTTGTGAAATCTCATGAGATTTTGTAACAGAACGATGAAATCTCGCAGTATTTTGTGAAATCTTACGAGATTTTGTAACCGAACGATGAAATCTCGCAGTATTTTGTGAAATCTTATGAGATTTTGTAACAGAACGATGAAATCTCGCAGTATTTTGTGAAATCTTACGAGATTTTGTAACAGAACGATGAAATCTCGAAGTATTTTGTGAAATCTCATGAGATTTTGTCACAAAACGATAAAATGTTGTGAGATTTCATGAGTAAAATAGATCAACACCACATTTTTATATATAGATATGGTATCGGCATATGAAAATATTGTGATATTTCAGTGTATCAATATCATTCCCACCCCTGTTATTTAAAGGCCGTGTACCTGATTTTATTTTAATCTCTCTCAGAGAAATGCTTTCTACACGGTATAAATGTGTTAAAAGACGCTCTCTTCATGCCAATGCGGTTCGTTCTACATAAGTTTCGGTTTCCTATCAGCCAATCACAGCGTTTCTAACGAGGTACGCCCTCCTCTCTCACGTGCACGGCAGCACTTGTAAACAGAACCGCATGGCGTCTAACGAAGGGAAAGTGGCGATACTGCAGCAAAACAGCCTGAAAGCATCAAAACTGAGGAGGAGAGAGATGAAACGCAGGAGAGACCAAAGAAGGAATAAAGTTTGTGTTTTGGGTGGATTGTATGAAGGTAGAGAGCAGCTGGTAACAGTAACATTTACGTCCTCGGTGCTGGCGCTTCCTCTGCTGGAAAAACGAGAGTAGGAGCGTTTCTCACTGGGAGAAACGGTTAGGGGCGGGGCTTACAGTTAGGGGCGGGGCTTACAGTTCAAACTACACTCTTCACCTTGCTCATGGTTCACAAATGTGCAGGTACAGCGCCTTTAAACTGTCTGGAAAACAATCCTCCCCAAGACTTTTACAAAGAAATCATAAAAACCAGCAACTATCTTTAATTCCTTTGATTTAACAAACATTTCTAACCAGTGTTTGTCAGTTCCATCACTGCAGAGGAGCCATACCTTTATGATAAACATGTTTAATACTAAAACACAGCTGTTTGATATGAAATTAAACTTTCAGACAAATTAGGGTAAAAATACCGGGATATATCGTATATAATCATCTTAAATAAATAAATTTAAGATGCCGATACCACAGAATTTCACAAAATACTGCAAGAGTTTGTAACAGAACGATGAAATCTCGCAGTATTTTGTGAAATCTCATGAGATTTTGTAACAAAACGATAATATGTCGTGAGATTTCATGAGTAAAATAGATCAACACCACATTTTTCTCTGCTGGAAAAATGAGAGTAGGAGTTTCTCACTGGGAGAAACAGTTAGGGGCGGGGCTTACAGTTAGGGGCGGGGCTTACAGTTAGGGGCGAGGCTTACAGTTAGGGGCGGGGCTTACAGTTCAAACTACACTTTTCACCTCGCTCACGGTTCACAAATGTGCAAAATCAGGTACAGCGCCTTTAAACTGTCTGGAAAACAATCCTCCCCAAGACTTTTACAAAGAAATCATAAAAACCAGCAACTATCTTTAATTCCTTTGATTTAACAAACATTTCTAACCAGTGTTTGTCAGTTCCATCAATGCAGAGGAGCCATACCTTTATGATAAACATGTTTAATACTAAAAAACAGCTGTTTGATATGAAATTAAACTTTCTGACAAATTAGGGTAAAAATACCAGGATATATCGTATATCATCATCTTAAATAAATAAATCGTATATGATATTTGGTCCATATCGCCCAGCCCTCCCTAACGCCTCCATGCAGCCGAACAGTAACTCATGTTTCTGCAGGAATGTCCCTGCCAGCCTCACCCTGATGCATTTGTAAGGTCCTTCCTCCATGATCCTGCCTCCCGGCACCAAGACGCGGCTCTGAGGAGGCGATTGTGAGCGCTGCTGTGTCCGAGCTGCCTGCTGCGTGGTGGCTGACTGAGGTCATACAGCCTCTACATGCCAGACAACCTCCCCGCCTACTCTTCCCTGGAGGACCTCCACCCCCCCCAACACATCTCTGGTTCCCAAAGATAAGTCTGCCAGCTCATCGAGTCCGTTAATAAAGGCAGGGATGGGCAGCTAAGGAGGTTCCCGGGTACAAGGTGGGGCCACGGTGAAGGCTGAGACTGGGACAGACTTTGCTCTACATGGACGCCTGCCAACGGTGCACATGCACAGCAGAGAAGTTCCCGCTTTGTTTCAGAAACCTATAACCTAACCTCATAATCTATTCAGATCCACGGTAAACGTGTTCAAATACACGTAATAAAACGGCTGACAACATCGTTTCATTACCTTACTGAGGATTTAAAACATCATTAATGATGATAATATGTAATAAAAATGAACCCACAAATACATACATGAATAAATAATAACAAATAAACAGCTGACTGATTTTAGCAGGATGGGGCTCTTTGTAACAGGTTAGGTCAAACCATGTCGGTATTTTATATATACATATGTGTGTGTGTATTTATCAGGGACGCACCAATCCAGTTTTTTTTCCAATCCAATACCAATACCGATACCTGGGCTGAGCATATCTGCCAATACGCGATACAGATCTGATACTACTTTTGAATCAATGAACTGTATACCGTTAAATGTGAGTGAAAACATCAGGCTTGACATAAATGTTTAGCCTTGTTTAAAGAAAGGTAACAAATTAACACAGATATAAATGTACTTTATTTTATCTATTAACAAACAGCAAAGTGTAGACTTATTATGATCCTACCAAAAACAGAAATGACTGGATCGGTTTTATTTATCCAATTCAGCTAATTTGTCAATATCGGAGCAGATATCCTATCCGGGTATTGGATTGGTGCATCTCATATATATATATATATATATATATATATACACACATATACACACAAACACACAGGTACTACCCAAAAAATTTGAATATCCAGAAAAAGTTCTTGTATTTGTATAATTCAACTTAAAAGGTACAATTTACATATTGTATAGATAAATAATATGCAAATCAATATATTTCAAGCTTTTATTTGTGTGGATGTTGCTGATTAGGACTTTCAGCTTAAGAAAACCTCAAATTCTTAAACTCAATAAATTAGAATATTTCATGACATCAATTATACACTGCTGTCAGCCCTCCGTCTTCTACACAGTTTTCTTCCACTTAACTGTCCATTAATGTGCTTTGAGACACTCTGAGAACATCCAGCTTCTTTTCTATCACTTTTTGTGTCTTTCCACCTTGTGCAGGGAGTCAATGATGGTTTTCTGCACAACGGTCAGATCAGCATCTTCCCCATGATTGTGAATTTTTCTAAACCAACACAGAGACTTTTTAAAGGCTCAGGGTACTTATGGAGGTATTTGGATTACTGACCTGATTAGAATGTGACACTCTGAACCTACAATACTGGAGCTTTTCACAATATTCTCATTTTTTCAGTTTCAGAATGTGAGGTTTTCTTAAGCTGCAACTTCTAATCAGCAACATCTAAACAAATAAAAGCTTAAAAAATATTGATTCACATATTATTTATCTGTACAATATGTAAATTGCACATTTTAAGTTGAATTATGGAAATACATGAACTTTTTCAGGATATTCAACTTTTTTGGGTAGTTCCTATATGTATACATATATATATATATATACACATACATGTATCACACACATTTTATATTTGTTTTGATCTTTGTATTGTTTTATCCATAATTCAAAACCAATGTTTTATTTGACTAACTTACGATTTAGCTTTCTTTTTCAATTGATTATCACATTTTTAGTTTCTTGTTATTTGAATAACTTCAGTTAAATAAGCCTTTTCTTTAATGGGAGGGTATTTAATTTGATCTGTTCTTGGTTAAATTGACCTTTAATCAAATTAAACCATCATAACAGTTAGAAATGTCCTGATTTAACATCTTACATCTATTTTATAGTGCAGTATCTTTAAAATTGTGTAAAATGATCGCCTGTCGCATGTTTATGGTAGAAGTATAACAGCCTGTGAGTGTCAATAAGTATTTTAACATTTATTTTTTAAAACTGAGCTTGAAAACTGTAATAACAACGTTTCGGGTGCAGGTAAATTAATTCTGCGTCACGCTTACTGTTTGGTAGTATCTTAAGATCATTTATAAAAACAAAATAAAAAGTTTATCGTTCGTTTATCATAAACGGTTATAGTTTAGAGACGACTCATGAACGTAAACTTGAGTAGCATTAGCTTCTTCACGCTCAGCTTTGACAGCCCGCTTCGCTCCTTTCTGTGGACCAATGAGAAGCGGAGCTTGGAGACAGACACACGCATCAGCCAATCACCGCGCCCAGAATTATGACGTATACGGAACTTAGGCGGAACGTCTCCATACTGTATACATAACCAGAAATCATCGAATCCCTTTGATTCAAACTCACCGCAGAGCTG
This sequence comes from Atherinomorus stipes, assembly GCA_023101725.1. Taxonomy (NCBI): domain Eukaryota; kingdom Metazoa; phylum Chordata; class Actinopteri; order Atheriniformes; family Atherinidae; genus Atherinomorus; species Atherinomorus stipes. The sequence continues at coordinate 16,354 of JALJCO010008817.1, read as the reverse complement.
CTTTCTCCCGACATGTTGATCCGTTTCTCTCTGTCGATGTTTTACGAGTCAGCGCGCGCGTTTGCCTGGACACGCAGTCCATGAAATCCTGGTTAGTGTGCGGGACAGTCCACTCATTCAGCCTCCCATGTGAGTGGAGACGGACCCTCTGATGTCATTGGACCGGCTAAAGGTCGTTTCCTACTTCCGTCTTTACACGTCACTGCCATGGACCTGCACGTGGGCGTTTTCTAACGGTCATTTAAAAAAAAAAAAAAAGGTTTCTAACGGTCATTACAGTCATTCAATCACAGCGCAGACAAACGACGTTTGCGGATTTTTGACCAAATAAATTATGATTAATTTTACATTATAAATCTTAATTTTTTTTTTTTTTTTTTTTTTTTTTAAGTAAAGTTCCACATCTATAAATACAAATTCCTACTCAGGAAGCCTCTTTTTCTTGTTATGATCAAAGAAATAAAATCATATCAGTTATTTCCAAAACCAATAGACCGTTTTCTCACCAAGGTTATTATAATTAACTAAAACTGACGAAAAAACGAAAACTAAAATAAATAATATAAAAAAACATTTTCGTTAAATATGAAATGAAATGAAAAAATAAAAATGACAGTTTAAAAAGAAAAAAAAAAAGATAACTGAAACTGTATTGTGTCTTTATAAAACTAACTAAAATTATTGCAAAACCATCCTTAGTTTTAGTTTTTTGGAAATGTATTTTAATACATCAGCTTTTTGGGTTGATTTGAAATCTATTTCTATTTAATCAATTTACTTTGCTTTCATTTCAAGTGACTTTCTGATGATTTTGAATGTCACGCCAGACAAATACCTATAATTTATGAAAAAAATCCCCGAAAACTAAAATTAAGACTGAAACTAATAAAAACTAAACTAAAACTAAGCATTTAAAAAAAAAAAAAAAAAACTAATAATAACTCAAACTAACTGAATTAAATAAGAAAAAGTCAAAACTAAATATGAACTAATGAAAAATCCAAAACTATTATAACCTTTTTCACACTTCCTTGTTTTTTGACCGGAAATGCACAACAGTCGAGGATCTTTGCTTCCGACAAGCTGGAAAGGCAAGTCCCTGCAGCACCGGCCTGTTCTTCTTCTGCTCTGCAGCAGTCCTACATCCATTTCCAGGACTTTTCAACATCCATGGATGATAGACAGTAATAGGACGGAAAAACCGAAGCGTCATAAAACGCAGAGTCATTTTAACACGACAGCCGTGAGCACAGACTGTTATACTGGATGTGACCGTATCGATCCCTGCTGGAAACGTTTGATACGGTCAGAGAGCAAAAATAAAACAGAATAAATAAATAAATAAAATGACGTCCTCGACTCTGGCCTCAGTCCTGAGTTCCTGTTTTCATCCATCAGTGTTAAAGTAGAAGAAAAGAGTTTGTATTTCTGTCCTTCATGCATGGAGACAGTTTAACTGTGTTGTGTAAAGTCTCTGCATCACTTTGAGTCCTTGGGAAGATATTACGCTGAGTCGGCCTTCGGCGTGCTTCCATAACGGCAGAAACGGGGCAGCCTCTCTATAACATTATCTGCAGTAAATTGCTGTTATTGAAATTATCCTTAATTTCATCAATGCTTTTAGTAGAGTGAATGAACGTATTCTTGTCCCGCGAGTTCAATTTCTAACACACTATCCAGTCCCACGAGTTCATTATGAAAGAACAAACATACAGTCTCAATATTCCTCAGTTTATGCTTTTCATGATTGCCAATTTTTCCACTTTTATTACAATCAATCAGGATTTTTCTTGCCAAATATTTCTTTTACTCCCTGGATAGAGTTATATTCCTTTATTTGGATGGGTGTTATGATCCTGTTTGCACAAGGGAGGAAACATAAATGGGGGCTTGTCCGGAATATGAACCCGGGACTCTCCTGGGATGTAACGATGGGCGCATTTGACAGAGAGGTTCCTGTAACTCCCCATCTGGAGTTTAGTTATCAGAACTACCTTCCCCATCAGTCTGCGTTGGTACATGGGGGAGGATTTTAATAGGAACCATGTTTGACGCAATCGTCTGAGACAGAGACAAATTTATGCCCCAGATCATCTGATACAAAACTGAGGTTTCTCATCTTTTTTATTCAAAGCTGTTATAAAGCTGCTTACCAGCTGTCATCATCATGTGTTGAAGTACACAGACACTTTAGTGGACGGTCCGTCCACTAAAGTGTCCGGGCGGCAGCTGCGGGTTCTACTACCACACTTTGCAGCTGTATCTGGGTCATTAAATGAGTATAGGGCATTATCACGCTTCCGTGTTCCGAACTTCCGGTTTGAAACACTTAGAGGGCCCACTTCCGGCCCAGTTCAATGTCCCTGCTTTACTTCGTAGATAACGTGAATAAACGCCAACCCTACTTAAATTTTCACGGATTCCAGACTGAAGTGATGCTAAGGAAGAAGTGGATCAAAGCGATCGATTTGCCGCGGTGAAGGGCCGAACTTTATAATAAAACACGCGTTTGTTTGTCGCCGGTGGGGCACAACACCGGCACTTTACAGCATGCTAGTATTAGCCAGCTAGCGTTTACTGACGTGCTTAACATTGTGCGTCTTAAAACACACAAACATCTGAAAATCGGGTCTGTACCCCCCCGTTTCCAGTGGAACAACTGGGGACTGCCAAGAAAGGAGACGCTTTAAGATGCTTGTGTGTTTTCAGCCGCACAAAGTTAGGCACGTCATCGAGCTGGCTAATGCTAACCTGCTAACAGTAGTCCGCCAGCTACTACTCTGTTAAACTTTGTAAATCGGATAAACGCCAATGCCAAGTTTTCATTCCAGACTGAAGTGATGCTGAGGAAGAAGTGGATCAAAACGACCGATTCGCCGCGGTGAAGGACCGAACTTTATAATAAAACGACACATGTTTGTTTGTGGCCGGCAGACTGCGCAGTCGTGTTAGCAGGTTAGCATTAGCCAGCTCGATGACGTGCCTAACTTTGTGCGGCTGAAAACACACAAGCATCTGAAAGCGTCTCCTTTCTTGGCAGTCCCCAGTTGTTCCACTGGAAACGGGGGGGGTACAGACCCGATTTTCAGATGTTTGTGTGTTTTAATACGCACAATGTTAAGCACGTCAGTAAACGCAAGCTGGCTAATGCTAGCATGCTGTGAAGTGCCGGTGTTGTGCCCCACCAGCGACAAACAAACGTGTGTTTTATTATAAAGTTCGGCCCTTCACCGCGGCAAATCGATCGCTTTGATCCACTTCTTCCTATCATTTCAGTTTAGAATGAAAACTTAAGTATGTTTGGAGTTTATCCGATTTAAACAGTATAACAGAGCAGGAACGGCTGATGTTAACATGGCCCGGAAGAGGAAGTGTCCAAATACCGGGAACTTCCGGTAAGCGTGATAATCCCCTATAAAATAATTGCTTTTGGACATTTCAGAAAAGTTCTGGATTGGGGACATGTTCCATCATGATGGGTTTAATAATGAATTGGTACACTCCTGTTGGAATAGTTTCTTGTTATTACGATCTTGGTAAACAGTTTTAACAGTTGTGGGTCTTTTTAAATATGGCGGGGTGGAAGAAGCGGAGATCACGCAAGGGGCGGGGCTTACCAGTTCTACCAATCACCAAACATTTACGTATTTCAATGGAACCATGAAAAGATCCTGCCTCGGAGTCGGAGCTAAAAAGGTTCTAGGAGCTGAGGGCCGAGGTTCCTATGTGCCCGAAGACTGGCGACCTGTCCAGGTGTACCCTGCCTCTCACCTGATGATATCTGGGATAGGCTCCATGCAGCAACCCCCGCGATCCTGAACTGGATAAGCAGTACAGAAAATGACTGACTGATATTTAAATAACTATAGTGAATTCAGCCTTTTCTTTAATTGGAAGGTGTGAAGAATTTTGAGGACGACTGTATATCAACTCAAAAGATGATGTCAGTACTGTGTTAGTACAAAGGTTATTATACTTAACTAAAACTAACAAAGAACGAAAACTGAAATTGACAAAACATTTTCGTTAACTGAAATAAAAATAAAAATGACTTTTTTTTTTTTCAAAAAACGATAACTAACTGAACTGTATTGTGTCTTTAAAAAACCAACTAAAACTAACTAAAGTTGTTGCAAAAACATCCTTAGTTTTAGTTTTTGTCAATTTCTTTAAATACATCAGCTTTTGGGGTTGATATGAAATCTATTTGTCTTTAATCTATTTACTTTGCTTTTATTTCGAGTGACTTTCTGATGATTTTGAATGTCACGCCAGACAAATACCTATAATTTATGAAAAAAAATCCCCAAAAACTAAGACTAAGACTGAAACTTACAAAAAAATAAACATTTTCCAAAAAATTAAAACCAATAAAAACAAGCAAATCAGCTCAAAAAAGTAACGAAAACTAACTGAATAGAAAAACAAAAAGTCAAAACTAAATAAAAACTGAAACTAATTAAAAATCCAAAACTATTATAACCTTGGTTATTACTGTAGGCTATGTAGGAGGAAGTTTTCTGTTAGGATATTGGGAAATGGAGTTTAAATTTGGTTCATGAAGGTACAATTAATTTACAGAAACATTTAGTATGTAAATATAATTGAAAGTTTTTGTTTTTTTTTTTAAACATAGATTTTAAAATATTTTGTGTACCCCCTGAAATGCCTTGAAGTACCTCAGGGGCACTGTACCCCCATCTGAGAAACAGAACTTTATACCAACAAGGCTATAATAGTTGTGGATTTTTAATTAGTTTCAGTTTTTATTTAGTTTTGACTTTTCGTTTTTCAAATTAGTTTTAGTTAGTTTTTCGAGCAGATTTGCTTGTTTTTATTAGTTTTTATTTTTTGAAAAAAAAAAAACTTAGTTTTAGTCTAGTTTTTATTAGTTTCAGTCTTAGTTTTAGTTTTTAGGGATTTTTTTTTTTTTTGTAAATTATAGGTATTTGTCTGGTGTGACATTCAAAATCATCAGAAAGTCACTCAAAAAATAGAACAAAGTAAATAGATTAAATAGAAATAGATTTCATATCAACCCAAAAAGCTTATGTATTTAAATAAATTGACAAAAACTAAAATTAAGCATGTTGTTGCAATAACTTAAGTTAGTTTTTTAAAGACACAATACAGTTTCAGTTAGTTATTGTTTTTTTTTTAAGTAACTTTTATTTTATTAATGTTTTGGCAATTTCAGTTTTCGTTTTTTCGTTAGTTTTAGTTAACTATAATAACCTTGCAACCAGACGACGTGCCAACGTTTGAAGCCCTCGTGACGTCACGGGCTTCCACGGTGGATGGCTCTCGCGCGGCGCTTCCGGTGGAGACGTGGCTCTCTGCTGCTGCCATATTGACGCCTGCTAGCTAACGCTCACTGTCCCTGCGGTCAGCTGGATTCGCACCTTGCCTTTCCAGCGTGACAAGACATTTCCAAAGCTAGAAACACGAGAGACCGAAGAGCGTCGCGCGGAACAGGAAGAAATGGTGAGTGACAGAGGAACATCGAGATAATTTCCCTGATTTTATCGCGGCTTCTTACAGTCACAACATTGGCTAACCTAGCGAGCTAACGCTAGCAGGCTAGCTTCCTCCTCCAAGACGGAAATAAGAGGCTAATCAGATTCTGCTTTCCGCTGGCTTGTCATCGCGAACATTGACTTTAACTAAATATACCAAGTGATTAAACCCCAAACTAACTTTCCGGAGTGGATTTTAACTTTTACTTGGAACATCGAGTGGGGGACACACTGCTGACGTTGCTTAGCTTAACAGGCTAGCCGAGCTAGCTCTGGCCACTAGCCGGATCCGAGCTAACCTTAACCGATGACGGATTGTCGTCACTCCGGGAACACCGATACCGCTTCCACACAAACCTCAACCTCCGTTACAAGTGCGTGTTGTTGTGTTTAAACAGCAGAGGTGGTGTTAAACACAGCTGCGGGTTAATCTCTACAGCAGCGGTCGTGACTTCAAGTGTCAACGTGGAATGATGATGTTCCTTTCACGACTTCACCAAGTCGCCCTCATGTTTGCATGCAATGTTAGTAGAAATATAAGCGTTTCATGATGTGTATTATGGAGAGATGGGGTACGTGTGATGCTAACATGTTAGCAGATCCATTTAAATCCTTTCCAGTTCATATCCGTCTTTTACTCCTCATATCTGGTCACTATCAGCTCAGGCAGGTTCATATCTGCTGCACCTGTGCTGGAAAACATCCTGCTTTCCTGCAGCAGTTTCACACTCACTTAGGCCTTAAAGGAATAGTCCACCCACAGAATGATGTAACTTTATTTTCCACTTACCCTCATGGTGAGCAAGACTCTGGAGCACTTTTTTAATATCTCAAATGCTTCTCGTTTCCCCCCAACTTTCATATAATGGAGTTCGCCAGGTCCAAGACAAAAAGGTCCATAAAAGTCCACAAAAACTTGTCAATATTCCTCCATACTGCTCGTCCAATGTAATCCAAGTGTCCTGAGTGGGTAGCGTCCAGAATTTACTGGAAACCACATCATTTAGTAGATTTTTAGAGCATAAACAGTAGAACATCGCATCTCCTGCAAGCACGCCGATGCACGTTCACGATAGGGTGGGAATCATTGGGTGCCTTGCTATAAGATACTATTACGATATTTTGCCTACGATAATAATATCATGATACAGTGATTCTGTAAAAATCAATATATTGCAATAAATTTATCCACGATACACCACAGTATTTGTCCCTGAAGACATTCCACGTTTATTGACCAAAGTGAATCCATGTGAAATGAATTAGAAAATATTATCAGTCAGTAGAACATCAGTGACATCAGTTCATATCAAATGAGCAAAACGGTAAAAGTGCACAGTGGTTCTTCTTAAGGGAGCATATAAAATTAATCATTTCAGTCATTTCTTCATAATCTCAAACAACTGGGTGGTTGATGAAAACCTGGACACACATTTTAATTTGTACTTTACACCATGTCTAAAGTTTAACCTGAACCTGCAGATGCACATTAGCCTTGGACAATTAATCGTTAAAAAATCGTGATCTCCATTCACACATTCATGTGATGTCATTTCTACCAACAACGATTCAGAAGCATTTTTAATCATGAGCTGCATCAAAATTAAGTTTCCATTCTTCCCAGAATTTTTTTCAAGCGCCCTCAAATGCAGCACTGCCATTGCCCCTCCCACCGCCAAACCAACGTTTAAGAACTACAACTATGCATCTGCCAAAGAAGCGCTCAACAAAGCTCTTGTGCAAACATGCTTTATTTGCAACTATATTTTAATAGGTTGTTTTGTTTGTTTTTTAAAGTTCATTTGTGCATTTAAAAAAAAAAGTCGTGCCAGAGAATCCTGATTCAATGTTCAGCAAAAAAAATTGTGATTCACATTTTTTGCAGCCTCAATGCGCATAGATATCTGAGCAAATGCAGGGACTTTTCTACATGCTGAACCGCTGCAGATAGAACAACGAAATCTCACAAGAACTCACTGTTCTCATACAAAATCTCCCGAGATTTCTTTTGCAAAAAATATTAATACAGCGTTTTTTAATATCAGTATGATATCTCAACATAAAATATTACGATATTTCAGTGTATTGACATTTTGGCACACCCTAGTTCACGAAACTACTGAAGCCGTGGCAGACGAGATCGCGCGTTCTCTTTTTTTTTCTTTCTTTTTGTTTTAAATCAATATCAACCCCTCTTGGACCCTCTTGTGTTTGTCCCGGTTTGTCTGCAGCTCTGTCGCTCTTAGCACAATGTAAACAGCTAATTTCTTCTTCTACGCTTGTATTATCGGCAGAGTAGGCTCTGAACACCGAGGCTTCCGTAGTTCCGTTAATGCGCATATGCGTGCTTCATGAAAGTAAGATGTAGTACTGTTTAGACTCTAAAAATCTACTAAATGATGGTTTCCAGTAAATTCTGGACGCTACCCACTCAGGACACTTGGATTACATTGGACGAGCAGTATGGATCAATATTGACACGTTTTTGTGGACTTTTATGGACCTTTTTGGCTCGGACCCGGCGAACTCCATTATATGAAAGTTGGGGGGAAACGAGAAGCCTTCCTGATCTCCGGCTGCATTTGAGATATTAAAAAAGTGCTCCAGAGTCTTTCTCACCATGAGGGGAAGTGGAAGATGGTTACATCATTCTGTGGGTGTACTAGTCCTTTAAATCCAAACCACAACATGCACAGGTTATAAACAACTTGCTGGTGTATGTTGGTAATGGGGCTGCAGCAAACCATTATTTGATAATTGACTCGTCACTGAATATTTTTGCGATTAGTCAACGAATCAGATCATGCGAAAATTGCTGCATTTTTACAGAACAAGTCAAATGTTTAGACTCTTTCTCATTTTATCCAATGGGAAAATGTGTCCAAAATTTTGACTGGGATCAGGCCTGGACGATTATGGAAAAAATTATAATCACAATTATTTTGACTGATATTGAAATCACGATTAGTATACACGATTATTCATTGATTTAAAAAAAAAAAAAGTGTTTATTAAACCACCAAAACTCAACCGCAAATGTGAATTTATAAAAAAAAAACACAACCGGAAATAAATTAGAAACAAGTAAACGAGTAAAATAAGAATAATATGCTAAAATAATAGCAATAAAAATCTACCCAGTCTACATTAGGGCTGGGAAAAATGATCGATACGCTGAAATATTGCAATATTTTCATATTCAGATTTCATATAGATATTCAAAAATGTGATACTGATCTATTTTACGGACAAAATCTCACGAGATTTTCTCTGCTCTGCGTGATGACGTAACTGGCGTTGCAAACATAGAATTGAAGTGGCTGTAACTGTTTTGGATATGATGTGACAAAATAAAAAATTTTATCACAAAATCTCACGAGATCTCATCATCCTCTTATCAAATCTCGCGAGATTTTACAAAAACCCGCAAGATTTTGTAACAGAATGACGAAATCTCGCAAGATTTCATTAGTAAAATAGATTGATATCGCGTTTTTGAATATCGATATATCGGCATATGAAAATATTGCGATGTTTCAGTGTATCGATATTTTTTCACAGCTCTAAATGGGAACGCTGGATCGGTTTCATTCGTCCGATATCCGATCCAGCTAATTAGACGGTATCAGGGCCGATATCTGATCCGGGTATCGGAGCGGTGCATCTCTATTTCTTATATCAGGGTCTGTACTCGTGCTGTGCAATTAATCAAAGTTGATCATGATTTCAGTTTTAGTGTCAAACGATCTCCGAACCCCGATAATCGAGTTGAAATGATTTTTTCTTTTCTTTTTTGGCCATTTTTCTTTACACAATTTCTGAAAGTTATTCTTAAGTTAAAGTAATTTCAGTGGCTTCCACAGGAAATTTGTTGGGAGTCATAAACAAAAATGTTAGATTTGGAATGTTTTATCTCGCACTAAAGCTTAGCAAAGTTTATTTTGGGATTTTTTTTATTATTTGAATAAGAATATTTCATTCTTCAAATATAGAGAAACTGCAGAACAGCTGGACACTTTTCTATACGTGTGCTTTTCTACATGTTTTGCAATTATTTAATGCATATTTATTCATTTCATGTTTAATAGGCTGCAAAACAGCTATATTTGTTGTCTGTGTTAATTTCCAGTTTGAATATTTTGCATAAATTATCAATGAAGTGTTGTTTGAAAAGGCGAGATGCTAAATAAATGCATCATGTAACTAGATAATAAGGGTTTGAATAATCGTGATGTCATGTTGTGTCTCCTCTACAGGTGCTGTTGGCAGCGGCGGTGTGCACCAAGGCCGGCAAGGCCATCGTTTCCCGACAGTTCGTGGAAATGACCCGGACGCGGATCGAGGGTCTCCTGGCTGCGTTTCCCAAGCTGATGAACACGGGCAAACAGCACACTTTTGTGGAAACGGACAGTGTTCGCTACGTGTACCAGCCGTTGGAGAAACTCTACATGGTCCTCATCACCACCAAGAACAGCAACATCCTGGAGGACCTGGAGACGCTCAGACTGTTCTCCCGCGTGGTAAGCAGCCTGCACGGCTTTGGGTGGTGGCTGATGGGATGAATAAATGAAGCGGTAATAGTAATAATAAACTTTGTAAATCGGATAAACGCCAATGCCAAGTTTTCATTCCAGACTGAAGTGATGCTGAGGAAGAAGTGGATCAAAACGACCGATTCGCCGCGGTGAAGGACCGAACTTTATAATAAAACGACACACGTTTGTTTGTGGCCGGCAGACTATACAGTCGTGTTAGCAGGTTAGCATTAGCCAGCTTGATAACGTGCCTAACTTTGTGCGGCTGAAAACACACAAGCATCTGAAAGCGTCTCCTTTCTTGGCAGTCCCCAGTTGTTCCACTGGAAACGGGGGGGTACAGACCCGATTTTCAGATGTTTGTGTGTTTTAAGACGCACAATGTTAAGCACGTCAGTAAACGCTAGCTGGCTAATGCTAGCATGCTGCGAAGTGCCGGTGTTGTGCCCCACCGGCGACAAACAAACGTGTGTTTTATTATAAAGTTCGGTCCTTCACCGCGGCGAATCGATCGCTTTGATCCAGCTTTTGATCCAGTATCACTTCAGTCTGGAATGAAAACTTAAGTATGTTTGGAGTTTATCCGATTTAAACAGTATAACAGAGCAGGAACGGCTGTCGTTAACATGGCCCGGAAGAGGAAGTGTCCAAAATCCGGGAACTTCCGGTAAGCGTGATAATCCCCTATTGGAGGGACTGCAGAGGAACTTCAGCTTTACCCTGTAATGTTTTATGTTGCTTCTTACACTGCAGATAAAGATGAAAAAGTGGACTTTTGTCCAATATTTCAGGCTGCATGAGGAGTAAGTGCAGGGGTCTGCAACCTGCGGCTCCAGAACCACAAGTGAGCCACGTTGGACCTTCTACAACGGCTCAGTAACACTGACTAAAAATAATAAAGAACTGATAATATTTAAAAATATAGATGATAATAAATGTAAGTTTTAGCAGGTTTTCATTGGAATAATTGCACTTAATTTTTACAAGTAAAAGAACCAGTGATTTTTTTTTTTTTTTTTTTTTTCCTACGTCTGTTTTTCTTCACATCAGCTTGGCTTCTTCTGCAACACAGTCTCAGAGGAGCCAAGTCGTAGAAAGAAAACTGGAACTATCACTTTTTTTCTTTTTTTTTTGCAAAGGTTTTATTGTGTGTTTGGTTTTAAGAGGATTGGGGCCAATGAAAAAAAAAAAGAAGTCAGAATTTGGATTTTTTTTTTCAGAACATTTAAGAAAAATGAAGGATTTTTTTTTCAATTTCTGAAAAAAGTCAGAAATCTGACTTTTTCAAAACATTTTTCAAAAAAATGTCTGGAGATTTTTTTTTTTTTCTGAAATAAAGTCAAACTTCTGACTGTAAACTCAGATTTCAGACTTCCAGAACATTTAAAAAAACATTTTTTTTTCAATTTCTGAAAGTGTCAGAATTCAGACTTTTTGAGAAATTAAAGAAAAAAATTTTCAGGGGAAAAAAGTCAGGATTCTGACTTTAATCAGTTTTTTTTTTGTCGGTGGCCCTTATCCTCTTCCATAGTTTTGGCTTCCAACATGTAAAAGTCTAATAAAATTGTGGTTCTTTAAAAATGGCAACAAATTTCATGAAGTATTTATGAAAAATTAAAAGTTGTCTTTTTAAAAAAAGGTCAAGAAATATTTGTGGCTCTGGGCGACTTTTATTTAGCTGTTTTGAGGCAAAAATGGCTCTTTGGACTGTAAAGGTCGCAGACCCCCGAGTTAGTGGATCATAACTCACGGAAATCCTTATCAGTGCATATCAGAGAGTCTGTCGTGAATGTTATATATTTAAAGCTGGAGACGATTAAAAGCTGGACAATTTGTGTGTGCACGTTTAAACCAGATAAACAAATAATGTTTAAGTCATTTTCATTTGTTAATTTGAAAATGTAGAATCTAATAGGAATGAGCATTTAATCTGATCAGTGATCAAACCTGCCAGGTAAACAAAAAATTGTTAGTAAACAAAGCCATTACAGTATATGTGAAGTAATAGATGTCCACGAGTTGATAATCTGGTGTCAAGCCTATCAATATATATATATATATTAATTAGGGATGTGCGATATATCGTCAAAGAAATTCCATAATTTGGCATCTCACAATAAAAATATTCATTTAAATTTATCAGCTTGCATTTACAGTTTTTTATATTTGTATTTTTTATGTTTGCATCTTTTGAATAAATGTTTAAAGGGACTAGGGATGAAAACCAGAAATTGTAAATTGTATAAATTGTATTTTTAGACAGTGGGTCTCATAGGGAGGGCACCCCCCAGTATAACAGTCAGGAATGTATTCATAAAAAAGTATTGAGTATAAGATGTTGACGTTGTCAGATAAAAGCTATAAATGCTTAAATGATGTCAGTATTTCTTTTCAGGACCGGTGCAGTTGAAATTGCTGATGTTCCTCTGGGAGCATCCTGCTTCATTTTCATAGTTTCGCATGAACTGTTCCAGATCCCAGAATACTGCCGCATGCTGGAGGAGAGCGAAATTTCCGAGCACTGTTTCGACCTCATCTTTGCCTTTGACGAGATCGTGGCGCTCGGCTACAGAGAGAACGTCAACTTGGCTCAGATCCGTACCTTCACAGAGATGGACTCCCACGAGGAGAAGGTTTTCCGAGCTGTCAGAGAGGTGAGGTCAGGCTTCATCTGCCACAGGAACTTTCAGAACAAGGAGATAATAATGATCTAAAATCTGTGGAAACACGAGTCAAATATCAGTCTGAGAAATGTTACTATCTGCCACAGGAACTTTCAGAGGAACAAGGAGATAATAATCATCTAAAATCTGTGGAAACACGAGTCAAATATCAGTCTGAGAAATGTTGCTATCTGCCACAGGAACTTTCAGAGGAACAAGGAGATAATAATCATCTAAAATCTGTGGAAACATGAGTCAAATATCAGTCTGAGAAATGTTACTATCTGCCACAGGAACTTTCAGAAGAACAAGGAGATAATAATCATCTAAAATCTGTGGAAACATGAGTCAAATATCAGTCTGAGAAATGTTGCTATCTGCCACAGGAACTTTCAGAGGAACAAGGAGATAATAATCATCTAAAATCTGTGGAAACACAAGTCAAATATCAGTCTGAGAAATGTTGCTATCTGCCACAGGAACTTTCAGAGGAACAAGGAGATAATAATCATCTAAAATCTGTGGAAACACAAGTCAAATATCAGTCTGAGAAATGTTGCTATCTGCCACAGGAACTTTCAGAGGAACAAGGAGATAATAATCATCTAAAATCTGTGGAAACATGAGTCAAATATCAGTCTGAGAAATGTTGCTATCTGCCACAGGAACTTTCAGAGGAACAAGGAGATAATAATCATCTAAAATCTGTGGAAACACGAGTCAAATATCAGTCTGAGAAATGTTACTCATGTTTCTGGTTATAGTCTAGACCACCTAAAGGCACCAAGATGAGCTTTTTATGTAATGCTGTATTACCGTATGTGCGACATTTCCTGATCAATATTTTAATAATCAGAAATGATGGAAAAACCAGTTGAATCGGGTGGAATCAAGTAAAAATGTCATGATTTTTTTGTTCTTCTAAATTTCCTGCTGACTTTAAAGAATGAATGATTTTAACTGGAACGACTGCTAAATGAAAATATGTAGTTTTTATGAAAGTCGGTGGGACATTTCTGATCATCGAGGTTTTAAGAGGGATAATGCATAAAAACCAGGAGAGTGAAATTCATTTTCAGCTAATTTCTGACATGTCCAAGACTAATCACCACCAAAGACCCATCCCTCTAATATTTATCATGCCCTGTAAGAAACAAGGCAACAGTCTGAAGCATCAGCTTGGCTTCTAAAGGGTTAACATCCTAAAAATGGCTGAATGTTTGGTAGATTAGTCTGAAGTGGTTAAAACGATTTATGAAGAAAAATTTGTGTGGGCATATGAGGCCCCGTCCTACAGTGGTTCCGTTCATACCCGACTGCCAGAACTCCTCTTCTGTGTCTTCACTTGGTTGTGGGGTTCCCCAAGGATCCATTCTGGGCCCAATCATATTTTCTTTATATATCTTGCCAGTAATGATGTGCCCGATGAACTGAGACTCCAAAGCGCGTGACGAGAAAAAGGGGGCGTTCCTAATGAAGCTTCGTTTCGGAGCTTGTGTTGTCAGCATAGGAATCACGTGACCAGAGCAAAACGAGGCCTCGGTTTGTGAAGATGACGTAACGTGTCGGTCTGTGGTTCACACTATGGTTTCACATCTGGACAAGAAACACTCGGAAGTCGCTAGATTGAAGTTGACAGATAATTTATCGGAGCTCAAAATACAAAGACAGAAAGATCCTGACATACAGCCACAGAAATCCACAGTATTATCAATTTTCCCACCGATTTATGTTCCTCTGCACCTGCACATTATTTGAAGATTAATAAGTCGCCAAACCGAACACTGAAGACGCTCCTTTTCCTCAAACAGATTTCAGCCCTATGTCACCTCATACGTGGAGTTCCATCAGCACTGCACACATACATAGTCACTGTTACAACAGTTAATTTATGCCAAATATAAAATGAAATAATATGACAAAACGCCACCATTTTCTGTCATATAAATCAAGCGCTCATCCAGTTCTTGTGTTGTCATAGTACAGTGGTTAGCAATTTTGCCTTTTACTCGGGAGGCTGTGGTTCGAATCCCGCACGTGCTTTCTTATTTATTTTGCAACATTTTATTGTCAAACTATGACTCAAATACTTAAAGGCGCAGATAATCCACATTGTATTTGTTGGATGCTGCTAATTTATTTGACAAATCCTTTATTTCCTGGTCATGGGCACCACTGAGATGGTTTGAGTGCATTTTTGTTTGGGCTGATGTGGACCCATTTTAACACTAGATGTCACTAAAGAGGAATATGAATAAAACCCCGAGTACTGAACCTTTTCCCAAACCAATTGGCTGGAAAGCCTCAATGCTTCATGAAGCTTCATTTGGCCATCACTACTTGCCAGTAGGGTCGATTTTCAACAAATAAAAAGTTTCATTTAAGTGTTTTGCGGATGACATCCAAATTTACCTGCTTATAACAGCTGGGAACTGCACAGCATCCTTAAAAAAGTTATCCAACCGTCTGAGTGAAGTCCAGAATTGGATGTCCTCTAATTTTTTGTCCCCAAACAAAAATGAAGCGGGAATTCTTATCTTTGGTGGCTCGGTTTCTGTGGCAGTTCTATTGGGTTTCTTATTTGAGCCCACATGTTAAAAAACCTCGGAGTGACCTTTGACTCAAGTTTTACATTTAAGAAACAGTTTAGAAACGATATCTTATTGAAAATTGGCTGCGCTTGGTGAGTAACTGAGGAAGATGAAGATTTGCTTATTGCCATGTTTCATAAGAATGGACCTCTGAATTAGCTTGAAAAGAAGACGTGAAGTGATCAGGAATCTTTCCTTTGCTGGAATATATTTCATAGTACGGAAGATGATTAAGGCCACTGAAGAAAACAAAATAAAATTCTGAACTTAAAGTCAGAATTTTGACTTTATCAGAAATTGAAAAAAAGGAAAAAAAATTCCAGAATTTTCTTTTTTTTTATTATTATTTTCTGGAAAAAAAAGTCATTCTGAATTTTTTTCGGAATTCTATTTTGCTTTCTTAAGTGGCTCTTATCCTCCTCCGTACCTTAAAAAAAAACAAATCTAAAAAATTATTGATATCATAGATATTTAAAATTTTTTTTCAGTTCTTAAGCAAAGGAATTTAAAAGGAAGATTAAAACTTTATTTGCGTTGGCTTTCAACTCAGTATAGGCTGTAACATGTTCTTTATGTCTTTGGTGTATTTTGTTTAAAAGTTCTTACATTTTAAGATTTGCTTTGATTTTTAAGATCTTTTTTAGTCTTTTTTTATGCTTTCCTTGTAGAGCACTTTGGTCAGTGAGGGTTGTTTGTAAATGAGCTTTATAAACCTTAATTTGATCTGGTTTGAAAAAACAGATGCATGATGATGCTATAGCAGCAGTTTAGTTGGACATGTTGGTGTGTGAGGTCATCAGAGGGCGGGACAGTGAAGGGTTAAACGTGGTTGCTGGTTCAACAGACCCAGGAACGCGAGGCCAAGGCGGAGATGAGGAGGAAGGCCAAGGAGCTGCAGCAGGCCAGGAGGGACGCCGAGCGCTCGGGGAAGAAGGTGCCGGCGTTCGGCGGCTTCGGCAGCATGTCCTCAGGATCCATCATCACAGACACCATCGTGGAGCCCGAGAAACCCAAGATCACGCCAGCGCCGGTCCGGTACGGAGGCCAGA
>JALJCO010008815.1:0-199900 GCA_023101725.1 Atherinomorus stipes | reverse complement strand
AATGATCATAAAAATTATAGTAAGAAGGATAAAACATATTTTTTGAGGATTTGTACCACTGCACAGGCAACACCGCCAGATGTCCAAAATGAACTCTGCCTCTCACTGAGATAAGGACTATTTAGGGATTTTTGCCCTCCAGAGCAGAATATAGTCGTCACAAGCCTGAAGCCCTCTTTTGCCATCAGACAGTAATATTTACTTCTTGGTTCATGTCAATCAATATGAATTGATACTTAAAAATATGTTAAATTATGTATATTTTCATATATAAGCCGCCAAACTATGAAAAAAACGTGACTTATAGACCAGAAAATACGGTACATAATAAATATATTTAAAACAGTGCTCAGGAAGCTTTCATAAAATATTTTTTCTTATATTTTAAGATAATCTTCAACACTAGCACCATCATCCAGCTTAACATAAACAAGTCATCTCTTGATTAGTCCTGTTGATGATGATGGTGGTGATGATGACATCAATATTGGCCACAATGGTGTGATTATGATGCTGTGATGTTGCTGGTTCGCTTAATGTTTTTTTTAATTTTTTTTGGCCTGCAGGACCAACGTGTTGCAGCGGTACATACTGTTGATGGCGACGACACAATAATGAACTTCTTCTTCTTCTGTGTTTGAATGGCTTTTACTGTTTTACTGTTGTATGAATCACTCAACTGTAAATAAATTTACCTGCGGGGACTAATAAAGTAAACTGAGCTGTACCATGATATCTGAATACATCATTGATGGGTTTCAAACGTACTTTTTATTGCTGAAAGTCTCAGAAGTGAAAACAAATTGTGTTTTGTTGGCACAGTCTCAATATATTGTTTTAAAAAGTGTCAAATCCAGGATTTTGACTGGCAGATATGGCACTGACTGTAGGGTATCGATATCTGATTGGATCCAGTTTGTCATCTTGTGGATGTGTTCATGCACTCCACCTGCCCCCCCCCCCCCCACAAAAAAAGTGGCCACCTGCATCTAACTAAGCAAATAGGCACAAGCCTCTTACTGCATAATTACTGCATGGGCAGTTATCTTTCAGCTGCAACGATGTATTTAAGCAGAAACTACTAAAATTGGGTTCAGAACTGTCCAACACATTATCACAAACTGAATGGATAGTGGGGACACATCGTCTTTCACGGAAGAAATGTGGCTGGAAAAAAATCCTGAATGATCGTGACTGGCGATCACTTAACTGTTTGGTGAGATCAAATGAAAGAAAACAACAGTAGAACTCAGAGTTATGTTTATTAGTGAAAGTAAGAGCATTTTCACACGCACAATCGAAGGGAACTCAAGGGACTGAACAGCTGTGTATCCTTAAAAAAACACTAATCAGTGAGGCTAACTGGAAAAAAGGCTTCAGTTTGCTAGGGAGCATAAAGATTGGACTCTGGAGCAACAGAAGAAGGTCATGTGGTCTGATGAGTCCAGATTTACCCTGTTCCAGAGTGATGGGGCGCATTGAGCCCTTTGAGAATCTTTGGGATGCTGGAGAAGGCTGGTGGTCAGACACTACCACAGGAGTCTGCAGCCTGCGGCTGTGGGCCTTCCACAATGGCTCAACAACATACGACTAAAGACGATAAAGAACCGAGTAATATTTAAAAACATAATACTAAATGTAGGTTTTAGCAGTTTTTCATTGGAATAATTGCACTTAATATTTACAAGTAAAAGTACCAGTGATTCTTTTTTTTCTGTTTTCTCATCTCATTAGTTTGGAAATTCTGGGCTTCTTCTGCAACACATGTGCTGCGTCCCAAATCGCATACTTGCATACTCAATACTCAAAATTTTGAGTATACTACATCTAAATGAAAAACAGTATGCATAGTATGTGAAAATTAAGTATGCAAAAGTACCCGGATGACGTACTCAAACCCGTCAAGATTTTGAGTACGCGACTGTGGACACTCACCAGTGGAAAGATGGCAGCGGAGAGCGGTTCTTCGTACGAGTCCACAGTGAACACGGCGGCTCTTTACAAATGTAAGTTTGTGTTGTTTTTCTCAAAATGCCTTTTACCATGAAGAACCACCAGCTGTGGTCATTTTCAGCTTATTTGTAGTGTACCGATGTTTATTTTAAATGCGAACGGTGTCGCTAACGCTCATGCTAGTTAGCTATTAACTGCCGGGTTACGAAGCATTACCCACAATAACCAGGCGAATAAAAATAACCGGTGTCGGTACACGATCGACATGGGCCAGAGAGTGTACGGCCAATCGTACACTGTTATAACAGTATTGTTCGTCCAAATTACTGAAGTATTTTAACTTTGGTGGCGCACCGTGGTTCTTTCACTGTCGGCTCGGTCAGCTGCACTCATATCAACAAAAGATTGAATTTCCCTGTTAAATGTTGATATTGTGGTAAATGAGATGAGTTTTTGCCTTTCACTGTGGCTGGGGAGGCTGGTATTAGAGCCAGCCTCAGATGGGCAGGGATGGTTTGTCAATACTACCAGCATTAGTTATGGAGGTTTTATCTGTAGCATTATTTGTTCACTTATTATATGATTTCTGTAACGTATGTTTTGCTCTTTCTAGGGTCAGACGAGGATACCCGGGGACTCTGCCTGAGGGGCACTGGGGCATTAATCTGGCAGATAAACGTCCTGGGGTTTTGAGGCGGAGGGAAAAAAGGGAAAAATGTCTGAAATAAAATCAGTTTAATTTATATTAATAGTGGTGTGGTTTTTTTGTTTATTTTTTGCTGTCTTTATTGCATTTACTTATTTTTAAAGTAGTGTCCTCACAGTAACATGCTGTAACACTGATGCTTCAATAACAATGATGTAATATAATTACCTTTTACTCACATTATGTATTACACTCATACTTGTGTGTTTTTTTTCATATTAAGTATTTCTAGCATACTTTTAATTACATCTGTGTGGACACAAGTTTGAGCTTAAAATTACGTCAGATGTACTAGTAGGTTCACACAAATTACCATCGGCTGCAGACCTGCGCAGCTTCAGCCAGTAGCAGGAGGAGATCAATTTGCCGGCGCCGATTTAGGCGTAAGGCTTCCCTAAGAATGTTCATGTTTTCCTGATGAGAAAATAACCAGAAAAAAAAAACACTTTTAACGGTGATATGCGCCGGCATTCGCCCGGCAAGATGGCGGCAGTGCGCTGTGGCTGTACGCCGGTCAAAAATTTCCGTAGAAGAAGTCGACACCGGTGTTTCATTTCCGGGTGAGTACTCTACACGGGAGT
Organism: Atherinomorus stipes; assembly: GCA_023101725.1. Classification (NCBI taxonomy): domain Eukaryota; kingdom Metazoa; phylum Chordata; class Actinopteri; order Atheriniformes; family Atherinidae; genus Atherinomorus; species Atherinomorus stipes. The sequence continues at coordinate 196,660 of JALJCO010008815.1, read as the reverse complement.
ATGCGATTTGGGACAGCACTGCATACTTGAAAGTCACGTACTAAGCCAGTAAGTACATAGTATGGTTAGTGTACTCAATTTGGAATTTTGAGGATAGAGTATGCAAGTATGTGATTTGGGACGCAACAATGGTCTGGAAGAGCAAAATCCCCAAAAGGAAAATGGAACTATCCCTTTTTTTTCCTTTTTTTTTTTTTTTTTTTTTTTGCAAGGTTTTACTGTATGTTTGGTTTTGTGCTGAAGAGGATTATGGCCACTGAAGAAAAATAAATTCTGAAAAAAAAGTCAGAATTCTGACTTTTTTCCAAAATATTTTAAAAAAATGTCTGGAGTTTTTCTGAAAAAGTCATTAATTCCGACTTTAATCTCAGATTTCTGACTTTTTTCTAGAACAGAATTTTTTTTTCAATTTCCGAAAAAACGTCAAATTCAGACTTGTTCAGAAATTTCAAAAAAAAATCTCCCATCTTTTTTCTTCTTTTTTTATGTTCTGGGGGAAAAGTCAGAATTCTGACTTTGATTGCAGAATCTTTTTTTCTTCAGTGGCCTAATCCTCTTCCGTAGTTTTGTATTCTTAAACGTAAAAGTCAAACAAGTAAGAACTGTGGTTCTTTAAAAATGGCAACAAATTTCATAAAGTATCTATCAAAAATGATAAGTTGTGTTTTTAAAAAAGACCAGGAAATATTTGCGGCTCTGGACGACTTTTATTTAGCGGGGTTGAGGCAAATATGGCTCTTTGGACTGTAAAGGTTGCAGACCCTGCTCTACCATCTTCAGTGCAAGATATTGATGAAATGTTAATGTAACACTGGATAGAAATGAATCTTGTAACATTGCAGAAGCTTCTGGAGACAAAGCCACAGCGAATGCTCCCGTAATCAAAGCTAAAGGCGCTCCAACAAAGTATTAGAGTATTATATATATATATATAGTGTATGTAAAAAGCACTTTCAGTTGTTCTGTACATGAAATGTGCTAATAAATGGCCTTGCCTATGACGTTTTCTTTTTTGGCCAGGCAGTGTATAATCACTGTTTCTTTATGAAAATTTAGATGGGAAGTTCATTTCTCATCTAAGATTTGTCTTACAAATGGTTCTTCATTTAACACTCTGGGCCTCTATTTTAGAATAATTAAGTGTAAATGGTTTGTATGTTGGGAAGCCTTTTTTATTTACTGTTTTCATAATGGCCTTATTTTTTATGCTTTAGTGTAAATAGAAAAAAACCCTACCTTTTATGATATCTTAGTATTTATTATTTATTTTTTAATTCACCCAAAGGTGCGGATGACGCCGATTCGAGTAAATTCTGGACGCTATCCACTCAGGACGCTTGGATTACATTGGACGAGCAGTTTGGAGGAATATTGAGAAGTTTTTGTGGACTTTTATGGACCTTTTTGGCTCGGACCCTGATCCTGATTGCCGGCTGCATTTGAGATATCAAAAAAGTGCTCCAGTCACCATGAGGACTATAAAGTTAAATCATTCTGTGGGGGAACTATTCCTTTAATGCACGGAGGCTGAGAGGCACCTGGACACATCTGCCATCACAGATTCAACACAGAGAGACCAGCAACCCCTCACAGGAGGATTTAGAAACACAATTCAGCACATGCATCACTTAGGTCTGTGAGAGGACCCGGAAAAACTATAGAAAGGCCCAAGTGTCCCCCCTGACAGAAAAACCACATGTGCTCCACATGTTCATGCAGATGTGGAGCATGTGCAAATGTGTGCTTTGGAACATTTTAGTGTGATCCACATGTGAAAAATGTATGACTCACATGTGGTCCACATGTTCATCACATGTTCATGTACATGTGATGAACATGTGCAAGCGTGTGCTTTTGGAACATTTTAGTGTGATCCACATGTGAACCACATGTGAATTAAAGAGGAAAAATTCCACTGTAATAATTTAATATTTGTCCCTTATGGAAGAAGATTAAATTTTTGCAGATAATCAAAATCAGATCCAGCTGATATTAACACGGCAAATTTAACAGAAAATAGAACGCTGAAAATGTACACAACACCTGATTCCACTGATGATTTATACCACTGAAAATAACTGCTAATTAGTAAAGAAGACGATATTTCTAAGTATATAAACTGAAACAAAATGGCTGGAAGGGAGGGTCTGCTCTGTGACTGGGGGGTTTGGTCCCCTGGGATCCAGCTGTAGCACCGGTGGTGTGTAAGGAGACGTGTAAACCACCAGACCACCTCCAGCCCAGGAAGGTGGATCCATCCTAACCTGCATCCAACAGACGTTTCACACGTGGATGTGGACGGCCGTCTCCATGGACACAGACTGTGTCCAAGTCCCGCAACTGGTCCACATCCAAGTTCTGCATCTGGTCCACATCCAAGTCCTGCAGCTGGTCCACATCCAAGTCCTGCAGCTGGTCCACATCCAAGTCCTACAGCTGGTCCACATCGAAGTCCTGCAGCTGGTCCACATCCAAGTCCTGCATCTGGTCCACATCCAAGTCCTGCAGCTGGTCCACATCCAAGTCCTGCATGTGGTACACATCCAAGTCCTGCAGCTGGTCCACATCCAAGTCCTGCAGCTGGTCCACATCCAAGTCCTGCAGCTGGTCCACATCTAAGTCCTGCATGTGGTACACATCCAAGTCCTGCAGCTGGTCCACATCCAAGTCCTGCAGCTGGTCCACATCCAAGTCCTACAGCTGGTCCACATCCAAGTCCTGCAGCTGGTCCACATCCAAGTCCTGCATCTGGTTCACATCCAAGTCCTGCAGCTGGTCCATATCCAAGTCCTGCAGCTGGTCCACATCCAAGTCCTGCAGCTGGTCCACATCCAAGTCCTGCAGCTGGTCCACATCCAAGTCCTGCAGCCGGTCCCACATCCAAGTCCTGCAGCTGGTCCACATCTAAGTCCTGCAGCTGGTCTACATCCAAGTTCTGCATCTGATCCACATCCAAGTCCTGCAGCTGGTCTACATCCAAGTTCTGCATCTGATCCACATCCAAGTCCTGCAGCTGAGTCCACATCTAAGTCCTGCAGCTGGTCTACATCCAAGTTCTACATCTGATTCACATCCAAGTCCTGCAGCTGGTCTACATCCAAGTTCTGCATCTGATCCACATCCAAGTCCTGCAGCTGGTCCACATCCAAGTCCTGCAGCCGGTCCACATCCAAGTCCTGCAGCCGGTCCACATCCAAGTCCTGCAGCTGGTCCACATCTAAGTCCTGCAGCTGGTCTACATCCAAGTCCTGCAGCTGGTCCACATCCAAGTCCTGCAGCTGGTCCACATCCAAGTCCTGCATCTGATCCACATCCAAGTCCTGCAGCTGGTCCACATCCAAGTCCCGCAGCTAGTCCACATCTAAGTCCTGCATCTGGTCTACATCCAAGTCCTGCAGCTGGTCCACATCCAAGTTCTGCATCTGATCCACATCCAAGTCCTGCAGCTGGTCCACATCCAAGTCCTGCAGCTGGTCCACATCCAAGTCCTGCAGCTGGTCTACATCTAAGTCCTGCAGCTGGTCCACATCCAAGTTCTGCATCTGACCCACATCCAAGTCCTGCAGCTGGTCCACATCGAAGTCCTGCAGCTGGTCCACATCCAAGTCCTGCATCTGGTCTACATCCAAGTCCTGCAGCTGGTCCACATCCAAGTTCTGCATCTGATCCACATCCAAGTCCTGCAGCTGGTCCACATCTAAGTCCTGCAGCTGGTCCACATCCAAGTCCTGCAGCTGGTCCACATCCAAGTCCTGCAGCTGGTCTACATCTAAGTCCTGCATCTGGTCTACATCCAAGTCCTGCAGCTGGTCCACATCCAAGTCCTGCAGCTGGTCTACATCTAGTCCTGCAGCTGGTCCACATCCAAGTTCTGCATCTGGTCCACATCTAAGTCCAAGGCTCAACCTCACTGGCAATGTCATGATATGCAATCACATTATTAATCTGGTCATGAAAAAACGTTTTTTATCTCCCTTTTATCACATTTTTCAACCTTTTTCCCCACAGTTCTAACTCATGTGAAGCACAAAGCTGGTCTCAAAGTGAGCATAACCAGCAGAGATCACTCATGCATGACAGGTCCTGCAGCTTTAGATCTGGGATGTCCAGTTCTGGTCCTGAAAGGCTGCTGTCCTGCCGGTGTTTTAACACACCTGACACAGATTAAACGGTCATTAACAGATTTGGACAGAAAGGGTCCAGACTGGTTCAGACGGACATGGTTTCCCCCTCCCAAAAGTGTCCACATGATGGCGCCATTTGACTCATGACCAAACTCAGATTCATGTCAGCGTGTGAATGGCAGGTGGAGCTGTGTTCTGTAATGACCTCTCTCGCACCCCCACCGCTGGCACCACACACCTAAAACCAGCCTTTCAGGTTTCTTCTCAGCTGAATGATAGAATAAAAGGTGTGCTCTGACATGCTGGTAGTTTTTCACTGACAAACTCAGCTAAGACTAAATAATCTGTAAGCTGCACGTTTCATGTAAATAATGAGGGTGAAACAGGATCTGCAGGAGTGACGCATGTCGTCAGGTCTCCAGCGTCTTGTGTCAGCCTCCTTTGTCTGTAGTTTCCCCCTTTTAAATAGCTCTGAGGTAGAAAACACAAATGTAGGTGAAGGATTCAAGCGTGACTCAGCCTGACAAATGTGACTGCACAGCAGGGGAAGTTATTTCATCCCACTGCAAAAGAAGGGAATTTAAATTAACGAGGATTTAGTGTTCATATTAAGATTGATTAATTAGAAATATAAACATAAAAAAGCATCTTAAAGCATTCCCAGCTGGCATTTTAACGCTTTGTCAACGGTGTGTCAATGTTTAATCAACGTTAGCTTCTCAGGTCCCAGCCTTGAATAACCGTTGGATTTAGTTGCGAATATTTAAATAGCAAAGTCATTTTAACGTTGTGTTCCTCAACGGGTGAAAAATGGGTGAATTGCTAACGTTGAATCAACATGGATTTATTGGAACTGTTATATTTTTGCAATTTTTTTAAAGATATGGTTGTAAAAAAAATTTTGATTAAACAAAAAACCAAAAAACTGTTGATTCTTCAAAGTTGAATCTATGGTGAGTTAACATTATTTCAGCCACTGGGGGTTTCAATGTTGTTATGACATTGAATTAACGTACATTGAGTCAACTGACTTTATTTCAACCACATTCAAACATTTAAAGTCAGTTAAATGCGGATTAGACCTCTTCAGTTTTAACAGCAGAAAGGACCAGTCATGACAAACAGTCAATCCTGACGTTTTCATCTAAAATGTTTGGACTCTGGTATTTTTTTTTTACACCTGATTTCAGATGCAGGGGGGCAGCATACTTAACTAATTGTTCCTGAACCAGCTCATGAGCTGTGTGTCCAAATTTGAGGGCTACGCCCTTTAGACTTGTAGTCTTTGAGACCAGTCATGGTCTCAAGACCGTTTTTGTGCAGTCTTGGTCTTGTCACGGCCTCGGCAGTTTTTGGTCTCGGACTTGGTCTTGGGTCTCTTGGTCTCGCAATGTCTCAGACTGGCCGAGCAGTCTTGAAGGGATTTGTAACCGATAATTTCGAGGCAGGTACCTTTTTTTATAGTATATTTTATTGTACACCCCTTCAAGTACCAAATAATAAAATCATTTTTATACTAATCAGCTGAACCCAGTAGGTTGCTTAGGTTCTGCAGCTTGTGAAAAATAGCAAAAAAAAAAAAAAAAAAAAGGGGGAGGTTTGGGGGGAGGGGGGAATCTCAGTCTTGGTCTCGAGCTGAACTAGTCATCAACCGTTTCTCAATATGCGTACTTTTGCGGACTTGCATTCTTGTACTTTTGAAACGTCATCAGTAGAGGTCAAGTACTGTTCCAATTCAAAAGAACGCATCAAGACAAGTACGCTCCATATTCCCGGATGTGGACTTGCTCCATCCACTTTTCCGAGTCTGCATTGGAGATGACTTTTGTGGACTTCAGACACCTTTCTATCCCATAAGGCATTGCGGCATAACAGTGGAGGAGAAAAGTAATTGCTATAAGTGCTAAAAATACTCATTATTTTACGTAACGTTGGTTTTATATAACTTTTCTACAACAGAGGTGTTTTACTTCAACTTCTTGGTGGTTTGACAAATTTTAAACCGTTATTAAAGTGACTAAACGGTTTCACAAACGGAGCTGAACAGCTAACGGTAGCTAACAGTAAGCAAGACGGTTGCGCAGATTAGCTGTCTGTAACTGTCACATTCGAGCAGGGTTATTGCTACTTATCATTTTAGTATTAGATATTTGTTATGATACAACTTCAGCAACGTCTTTGACGTAATCAAGTATGCTTCTGTTCCAAGTGTGCTACGAGTGTACTTGCGTCCTTCCGTCCTCAGAAGTCTGTACGTCCAACAAGTCCATACTAGCAAGTACACAAGTTTGCTCTTAGCGAACTTGGTATGAAAACGGCCTTGGTCTTAAGTTGGTCTTGATACTCTCTGGTCTCGGTAGTATCTTGTTCTTGGTTAGGCGGTCTTGACTACAAGTCTGTTGTCCTTCAAAGGTTGGATTTGAGAGACTGCTTACCCCCCCAGCGATGTGACCTGTCAGATTCGAAGGTTCATTCAAATGCAGCCTACAAATGTGGCCTTATTTTCCTCGATTTTAAGGGCGGTCCGATGTATCCTTCATGGCTAATCCCAAGATGCATTGCGGGCCAAATGGAACATTCTACAGCAGAGGTGTCGAAATTTAAGAGACATTATCATTTATTTGTTGTATAATTTTATTATTGTGTACAAGTTAATATTATGGTCTCTTCACCTGCTAGTGTCCATGGAATTAGCTAAAGTTAGCATGAGACTCTTTAAATCTTGTAAACTTCACAAAATAACCCCTTAACAGGCCCCCCCTGTAGGCAAAAACGCCTAAAAAAATGCATGCCCGAATTAAATTAGCTGCTGCTCTTGAACCCTTTGGAGTACATGCAAAAGCTTGGCCTCTCTGTAAAGATAACACTCTGAATTTTCACTTTGAGCTTTCAAATTCATTGTAACTTTAACTAGCATGTAGTTACTTAATTTGGAACACACCCGTAATCAAGCTTTTTTTTCCCTCGCCTGAATTTTTTTTTTATTTTATTTTTTTTTATTTTACAAAGCCCACCCACCACGTGAGGTAGAGTTTGGTGGACATTATTGGTGGAGGAGAGACCATAGATCCACCCCAGTTGATCAAATGAGACGTCAATCAAAGGGATGCCTTTCCTAGTCCGTCAGACGCTGTAGTATTGAAATATGATACATTTAACAGAATTTCTAAGACTTTATATTGAAAATATGTAAAAAAAAAAAAAAAAAAAAAGGGCCCATGGATGGGCCCTGGCCAGTTAAGGGGATAAATTTACCTGGATTTGATTTTCCCTCACCCGGAGTGATAAAAAATGCCGCCTGACGACTGTAAAGCTGCTGCAACTCCTCCAAAATGAGCATAACAATGGTAAGGCTGATATTTTGGAGCTCCCCTTCACTTCGGTTTAGCGCCATCACAGTTGCAGCATCATCTTCATCCTACCTGTACTAGCAGAGATGGATCATCCAGGTGCCAGAAAGTAGAAATCCTGTCATGTTTTTGGATCTGTCTGTACATGTGGAACAGGTGTTTTCACGAGCGAGGCTCATCTGCCTGCAGAGGAGCTCTGCTAATCAGATTCAGCTGGTTCAGTGATTGGTTGGAACACCTGCTGGACAGGAGTTTTACTTTCTGGACCAGGGGTGTCCACCTCTGTAAGTAAACCTAAAGCAGGGGCAGGCAACTCTGGTCCTTGACGACGGCATCCTGCAGGTATCACGAGTTTCCCTGCTGCAACACAAGCAGAAGTCACAAGGCCTCTTATTGGCTAGTGGGGCCCCTTGCTTTTATCTATCTGCATCCAGCAAGAAATGTCTTTATGTGCTGTAGAAACTTGCCTGAAGGCCGGTGTGTATAATATCTGAGTTTGTTAACCTGTCCGACTGAAATTCAGGGTTTTACAAGCACAAGCTGCTGTTTAATTATTTCCTAATCCCAAACATTTCTCATGTGTGGATGTGAAGAGACGAGCTGAGGAGCGTTTTCTCATCACTTCTGTGAGAATATGGCCCTAATCTCACTGTCAGCTGTGGAGGGGTCCAGACTAGCAGGCTTTTTTAATTCCAGCCCTGTCATGACAGGAAGTGTGTGCGTACTGTATATCTGTGTCTGTGTGAGAGGCGAAGATATAGAGAGTGTGTTTGGAGGAGTGGGGGAACAACAGGAAGTGGAGAGGATGATGCATGGGAAACGGTTGATGGGGTTATTTTTGCTGGGGATGCTGGTGTGGAGGGCTGCTTGACCCCGGTCCTGTTCACACTGATGCTATATACGGCAGCAAAAGCTAATATTAGTCCCTCTGATTATCTACATCTGTTTCTTCATGCAAGAAGTGATTAGAAATGAAGATAAGCACAAGCTACATGCTGGATGTAACGAAGAAATTAGAATATCAAAAAGAGAAATATTTTCTGAAGTAATTAATAACATGAGTACATGAATGTTTCCTCTATGTATTTGTGTTTAATTCATGTTGCACACAAAGCTGGCAGCAACGTTGTGGTTGCAGCTATGCAGCAGATAGTGTTTGCAGCGTCACTGCTGTTTGGTAGCAGCGTCAAAAACAAGGAAGAGTGGAATTTATGTGAGCCTTGCAAAGTGGTAACTGTAGGATTCACTTGCACATTCAATTTCTCTTCCTCTCTTCTTTTCCAAGGAAGCAGATTTTGAATTTCTTAAATCTTTTCTTTTCATGTGCAAGAAAGTTGTAGCACATTATTTTAAAAGAAAAAAATGAGGCAGATGACAAGAATAAATTTGCATTGTCAGAATAAAAGATATATTTACACGCGCACACACACACACACACACATATATATATATATATATATATATGTATGTATGTTTGTGTGTGTATATACAGTCGTCCTCAAAATTATTCATAACCTCCAATTAAAGATAAGGCTAAATTCACAATAATAATTCCAATAACAACAAACTAATTATGAATAAAAAATTTACAAAATTATAATTTAGTGAAATAAAATATTGCTTTTAAATTGTGGTTGGAAATAATAATTGAAAAAAAAAAAAAACCTGCCCTTTTTGAACGTTACAGAAACATCTGATTGCAGTGATTGCCTCACAATGTTGCTCAATAAAATTTTAGCTTATGAGCCCCATCATGCTTGTTTACTCGTTTTATTTTTTAGGGTGTTTGTTTTCAATATTTCTTTCAAACCACAATTCAAAATCAATGTAATGATTTTCAAAGAATTTCTATTCATAATAACTTTTGTCAATTTTGTCCAATTTATTTAGTTTTGAGGACAACTGTATATACAGTATACAAACACGTGTACATGAAAATAAACATACAACATAAACATGTTTATCATTGCGTAGCATCTCCTCTTCTTTTTAACAATTGTTTGTAAAAACATCTGGGAAGTGAGGAGACCAGTTGCTGGAGTTTTAGGAGAGGAATGTTGTCCCGTTCTGGTCTGATGCAGGATTCTAGCTGTTCAACAGTCCTGGACCTGGTTCCTGGATTTCTGCTTTCATGATGCTTCAAATGTTTACTGTTGGTGAAAGGTCTGGACTGCAGGCAGACCAGTTCAGCATCTGGACTCTGGACTGCAGGCAGACCAGTTCAGCATCTGGACTCTGGACTGCAGGCAGACCAGTTCGGCAGCTGGACTCTGGGCTGCAGGTGGACCAGTTCAGCAGCTGGACTCTGGGCTGCAGGCGGACCAGTTCAGCAGCTGGACTCTGGGCTGCAGGCGGACCAGTTCAGCAGCTGGACTCTGGGCTGCAGGCAGACCAGTTCAGCAGCTGGACTCTGGGCTGCAAGCAGACCAGTTCAGCAGCTGGACTCTGGGCTGCAGGCAGACCAGTTCAGCAGCTGGACTCTGGGCTGCAGGTGGACCAGTTTGGTCGCCAGACTCTGGACTGCAGGCAGACCAGTTCAGCAGCTGGATTCTGGGCTGCAGACAGACCAGCTCAGCAGCTGGACTCTGGGCTGCAGGTGGACCAGTTTGGTCGCCGGACTCTGGACTGCAGGCAGACCAGTTCAGCAGTCGGACTCTGGACTGCAGGCAGACCAGTTCAGCAGCTGGACTCTGGGCTGCAGGCAGACCAGTTCAGCAGCTGGACTTTGGGCTGCAGACAGACCAGTTCAGCAGCTGGACTCTTCTCCTGTTTCCAGCCATGCTGCTGTGATGGATGCAGTATGTGGTCCAGCATGGTCATGTTGAACCACCACGCTGAACCAAAGGCAATCAAGGCTGGCAGCCATATTGCCCTTTGGGTCGCCTCCCAGGGCAGTGGTGGCCTTTGGCTGCAGCTGCTGGGCATCCTGGATGCGGTGATGCCTGTCCCTGGCCACCCCTGCCCTGTGGGGATTCTGGGGAACAGGGGTGCCTTTCCCCACGAACAGTGTAGCTCTTCCTCTGGGGGAGTTTCCCATAACCAGCATGTGGGCTTCTTCCTGTAGTGATTGATCACTTTTTATGTCTGATATTTGCATGCTGATGTGGTAAAGCACACAACAAGGGCCCGGGCGGGTTTGATCCCCAGACTCCCAGGTGAGAGTCATGCGCACTTACCAGTCAGCCAATCCCACATAGCCAGTGTGCATCATCTATCAGAGGCATAATGACAGGACCCCACACTGTCACACTGATAGTCACTGTGATATGGTAAAATAATATGGTCACTGTGATTGGCCATCACTAATAATTACAATTATTTTCATGTTCTTTGTTCATTCCTTCGTGTTGCTGATGTTTCTGTTTTTCGTGATTCATGATATTTCTCTCTTTGTCCCAGCTCGTCTATGTAAAAGAGTTCTTTGTCAGCAGATTGTCAGCTTTGTTTTTCTTGAAGATGTTGCTTGTGGTGATTTGTTCTCTTACAGGTGCAGCAGTTATCTCCTCCTTTCTCTCTTTCTTCTTTCTCCCTTATGTCCTCTCTTTCATCCCCTTATGATGATGGAGGATCTTCAGAGTCTGAGGAACATTTTTCTGAACTTGTTCCACAACTTTTAGAGCCAGTTTGTCTCAGATTGGTGAACCTCTGTCCATCTTTCCATCTGAAAAACTCTGCCTCTCCAGCTTTTTACAGACATGTTGCTGCCATCAGATTCACAATTCACAATTGGATTCACAAAGATTTTCTATCATATGGTAAAATCTATCAGTTTCATCATCTGATCATGAATTTTCAGTTTTACTTACATGTGAGACTGACAGCAAAGACACTAACAATTTGACTCAAGCTCATAATGAAATAAAACGTTTCTTTGCTTTGCACTCGCTTTCCTTTCATTTTTCGTCTATGTAATTCAGGTAATGAGAATTTTAATCTCCTCTGTACTTCATCTTACCTCTGTTTAGTAGGTAAGTCTCTGTTTTGAGTTTACTGGTACTTTATGAAATCCTTGGGGAATATTTCTAGAAGTTAAAACAGTAAGTAGAATATACACTATATTGCCAAAAGTATTGTCTCACCTGCCTTGACTTACATATGAGCTTAAGTGACGTCCCATTCCTAATCCACAGGGTTCAGTATGACGTTGGTTCACCTTTGCAGCTACAACAGCTTCAACTCTTCTGGGAAGGCTGTCCACAAGGTTTAGGAGTGTTTATGGGAATTTTTACTTCCAGAAGCACATTTGTGAGGTCACACTGATGTTGGACGGGGAGACCTGGCTCTCAGTCTCCGCTCTAATTCACCCCCAAGGTGTTCTTTGGGGTTGAGGTCAGGACTCTGTACAGGCCAGTCCAGTTCCTCCACACCAGACTCTGCATCCAGGTCTTTATGGACCTGCTTTGTGTACTGGTGCACAGTCATGTTGGAAGAGGAAGGGGCCAGCTCCAAACTGTTCCCACAAAGTTGGGAGCATGAAATTGTCCAAAATGTCTTGGTACGCTGAAGCATTCAGAGTTCCTTTCACTGGAATTAAGGGGCCAAGCCCAGCTTCTGAAAAACACCCCCACACTATAATCCCCCTCCACCAAAACTTTACACTTGGCACACTGTACTGTTGTCCTAGCAACTGCCAAACCCAGACTCGTCCATCAGATTGCCAGATGGAGAAGCGTGATTTCATCCCTCCAGAGAACGCCTCCACTGCTCTAGAGTGCAGTGGGCAGCTTTACACCACTGCATCCACGCTTTGCATTACACTGGTGATGCATGGATGGATGCTCTGCTCTGGAAATCCATTCCATGAAGCTCTCTGTCACTGTTCTTGAGCTGATCTGAAGGCCACATGAAGTTTGGAGGTCTGTAGTGATTGACTCTGCAGAAAGTTGGCCACCTCTTTGCTCTATGTGCTTCAGCATCCGCTGACCCGCTCCATCAGTTTACGTGGCCGACCACTTTGTGCCTAAGTTGCTGTCATTTCCAAACACTTCCATTTTTTATAAACAGCTGACAGTTGACTGTGGAATAATTAGGAGCGAGCAAATTTCACCACTGGATTTGTTGCACAGGTGACATCCTATCACAGTTCCAGGCCTGAATTCACTGAGCTCCTGAGAGCAACACCTTTTTCCACAGATGTTTGTAAAAACAGTCTGCATGCCTAGCTGCTTCATTTTATATACCTGTGGCCATGGAAGTGATTGGAACACCTGATTCCCATAATTTGGATGAGTGAGCAAATACTTTTGGCAATATAGTGTAACTTAAGCTGTGCAGGTCTTCCTCCTGGTAAATTTCCCATCATATCTTCAGATGAAAGCGAGTCTGAGTGAAACATTGCTGCTGAACAAATGTTTACAAAAGGCCATCAATTTAATATTCAAGGACCAGAGATCAGTGTGTTCTGAAACGATCACCACACCTCCAACAATGCAGAAACGGCCGTCATCCATGCAGCATCGCTGCAGAGATGCTCTGCAAACAGGCCACTGCAGCCTGAGCCCAAGACTTGCAGCTTCCAGGGAGTTTGATGTTTGAGTCACAACAGGAAATTATAGCCACAGATCATCAGAGGGTGGGTCAGGGGTCCGTCCTCCCTCTCTTCTCTGCACTCTGTCACTCACTGCATGAGCACGGATCCATTTCATTCACATGATTTAGAATAAAACACGCCTCATGTAACACCACAGTCAGACCAGGTTGGTCTGATCCAGCTCAGTCAGACGAGGAAAGGCAGCCATGTACGCTGAATCTCATTCTTTCTCTCTGGTTGGAGTAATTATGTTCCTTCTGTAAACAGGTGGTTAAGTGATGTGATAAGTTTCCACATAAGCAGCAAAACAAAACCCATCTGCAATGAAAAACTTGTTTCCCTTCCCGTAAAGTTAAGCATCAGCATTGAAACGTGACGATAAGAGTGTTTCTGATGGGTGAACTCAGATAGGATCATTTTCCTCCAGGATCCTGGTGTGCTCCAGGAGGAGACATGGACAGGAATGAGCTGTAAGAGTTCACTTCCTGTCTCTGCTTATAGACAGAAAGAAAACTGAAAGTCGTGTGCTCATCTTCTTTTACTGAATGAACAGAACTGCCTCAGGAAAATGGGGAAAACATTTTGAGGCTTCTGTATATTTTCTGCAAAGTGGTGGGCGGGCCCCGTTTTTTCAGAATCCCAGTTTCATTCTGATTAAATGATTCGTTCCTTGTAAACACAACCAGTCAGATCACAGAGGGTATTCCAGGTATGAGGTTCAACAAACTCTGACTCTAAAAAGAAACTCTGAGTTAACTTACTCTGAACTGAGCAACTCTAAGTTTTCAGTTCTGGAAAAGCGTTTTTGAGTTGGTTCAATCAACTCTGAGTATCTTTACCCAGAGCTGGAAACCACAAAAAAGTCATCAATAGAGCCCTGATACCTGGATTCACCATGGCAACCACTGACAAAAACCTAGTTACTTCACCTTATTGGAGGAAGAAATTTTTACAATATGAAAAGCTAGCTAGCTAGCTAGATAGATCGATCACTGCTGCTGCTAGTGAGCATCATGGAAGAAAACTGCTGCCTAAGTCAATGTGAAAGTGGGAATCCACTGGTCTGCTGGTTAAATATTTAACTTAAAGGTGCATTGCACAAGTTTAAATGTTAAAGGCCTCCTTCACGTTGAAAACCCGTTTAACTTGCTCCTTCTGAAATACGGAGGGTTTCCCCCTTGTTTACTTACACATGCTGACTTGCTAGCGTTGCGTTCCCCCCAGTCGGCTGTGCTTTCTCATCAGAGAAACAATACGAAGAAAAGAGCGAATCGGGAACAGCCTCGCACTTCTACGTCACATTGCAAATAGCGTATCCCACGTGGGGTTTCTATCTGTCCATTGGAAGGCAGGTAACCCTCCACTACACACTAGAAGTAAAGACAGCACGACTGTATCTTCGGAGTTGAGAAGCTAATTAGCTAACTGTTTGCTAGCATGGCGGAACAAACTTGTTTGTCGGCTCTATTTCCTGTCTGTAACAAAATAAGAGCGGAGGGCGGAGCTTCCTTCATACACTGATGGGAGGCAGCCAATCAGACGTAAATTCATGAGAAGGACCCGGAAAAGCTGCCGTTGGACCACAAGCCTCTCTTCTAGTATACAAATACAGCTGGATACAAAGATACCAGAAGGTTATTTTAGACAGAAACGATGCAGAATGCATTCAATAATAATGGAGAACACAGAAATATTAATGAAATGACCATGGAAGTACAACTTTGAATACTATTCTTTTCTTTCCTCCACACATGTTCTTACAACTGCCTGATGTGTAGAATGAGCTGATCTTTCTTCACTGCCGTGGTCTCTAGTACTGTTTCTGAATGTTCACTGCGAGAGTTTCAGGTTTGAAGACTCAAGGGAGCGTTTGTGAGGGAGACGAGCGGTGCATTCTTGAAATGAAATGAAAAATGAAATGAAAAATACTTTATTCATCCCCGAAGGGAAATTCAGTATTGTAAAGCTCACTTTTTTTTTTTTTTTTTTTTTTTTATAAATAAACAAAAAGTCAGTTAGTCTTGTTCTTTAGGGTGATGGTTGCTGGCAGGAATGAATTCCTGTATCTCTCCGTCCTACAGCGAACTTGACGCAGCCTCCCACTGAACACACTCTGTTGATTCTTCACCGTGTTGTGGAGAGGATGGGAAGTGTCCTCCATTATCTTCATCAGCTTGTGAAGCATTCTTGGAATTCTTCCATTCTCCATTCTTCCATTCTTCCATCTTCCATTCCAATTCTTCCATTCTTGTTCTTCTGGCTGCACCGGTGTCGTATTCCACCACCGCAGGTCCGCGCATGTCGAGACAACACGAACTGCTGCAAAAAGATGGAGAGCAGGTGCCTCTCAAACCCCAACTCAGACCCCAGTAAGACAAAGAAGAAAAGTTTTGTCTTGTGAGACAAAGAGAACCAAACTGGAGTCTGACCGGTCACCACGGCAGGTTTTTTTTTGTTTTGTTTTGTTTTTTTTTTTTTGGCACATCACCGGCGGCACCAGAGTAGGACAGAAGTAAACAATCAAGCAGCTTTCTTTCTTTCTTTTTTTAAAGGAGCTGTATCATGCTTTCCAAATGTTCAAAAAAGTCAAATATAGGCATTTATAAGCTAGATATGTTCCCATCGTTACTATAGAAACTAATTTGGTGTTAAATATTAGTTTTTCGATGCATCTAATTTCCAACACGGAAGTAAGATGGCTGACTGTCCTGAACCGCGGAGCTCTCGACCAATTGCAGCATGTTTTACGCCCCATTTCATGACGTCGCCCCGGAAGAGACACTTATTCTGAAGGGTCACAGAATTGTCTGTAGCACCGGCACCGGCAGCTCTCATGTGGATGTTAGTAGTAAACATTGATGGATAATTACTTCCGATCGACGGGATAAAACAGACCAGCCTGTTATGGAGCTGTATGCGCTCGACCCAGAGTCTGATATGGAGTTTGAAGTATACGCAGTACCACAGAAGTACCACAGAGACCCCTGACAAGCAAGTAATTCAGCGAACAAATCATAGGCTAACAGTTAGCGCTGAGCTAAGCAGCACTCACATGGATCTTGTAAACATTGATGGATAATCGGACTCCGATCAACGGGATCAAACAGAGCAGCCTGTTATGGAGCTGTATGCGCTCGACCCAGAGTCTGATATGGAGTTTGAAGTACATGCAGTACCACAGAAGTACCACAGAGACCCCTGACAAGTAAGTAAATTAGCGAACAAATCATAGCCTAACAGTTAGCATTGAGCTGAGAGATGTGTTGACTCACCAGTGTTGTTGTCTGTCCATGCGCGTTTTTATAGTAGGAACTGCGTCAGGTTTCAGAAGTAATCCCAGAGAAAAAAACACTTTACTGCCCGAGATTCATGAAGTTGTCAGGAGTGAAGTTCACACACAAAGTTGAGTTTTTTTTTTTCCTGCTCCTGAAGTTATAATCCAACCACTTCTGGCAAGTCGATTCATCCAGTACAACAAATAAACTCCCACGCTGAACGTAACTGCATTTTTCCCAACTTGCTGTCCTCTAGAGCTTAAAAAAAAAGAAGAAAAAAAAAAAGGAAGAAAATTCTCCTGAACTCTGGAGCAAACGTCTGTTAGCTGATGGCTGTTTGTCTCTGAGGAAATCTTCCTGCAGGTGTTAGTTTCTTCCTCAGAGAGTGTGTATAGGATTCTCTGAGTTTCTGTTCAACAGAGGGCGTCTTGCTACGATACTGAGCATGCGCATTTGGACTTTCGTGATTGGTGCCACGTTCATACGTAACGCGGTGGGTAGTCAGCCGTTTGCAGGGAGGTAGCGCTTGGTTTAAATATTCATGTAGATTACTCAAATATGCATGAATGAAGAAAAATAACGATTTAAATCATTTCTTGATGAGGAAATAACACACTGACATGCTGAAAAGCTCTTAAAAGTCCATTTTTCATGATAGGGCTCCTTTAATTGGAGGGAGCTCCAATCCAGTCTGGGAATAAAACAGGACCCACAGTTGGCTTTCTTCTTACTAACAAGTTAAATGCGATGTATGACGGAAATTAGGATGCCTAATATTGCAATGCTTTTAGCATTGCAATATTATTTTAGCATGTAAATGTAGCAATACGACAGCTATATGACTGTTCCTGGGGAAGAGATACACTTTATTCACTTGTTAAATTTAGTTGATGTGGTAATTTTATAAGGTAATCGTGGTCTCAGCCTGTGAATTTAGATATCTTAACTACAAGCCAGCGTTAGCCTGTTGTTACCGTTAGCATACAGTCCATCAGTTTACTCAACAATCAAACAGTAAACAACTTGCAGATTTATAACTTTATTACTTCAGTAGACATCGTGTCTCTAACTCTGGGCTCAGACTGAGTATAATGTGGGATAAATTAGAGACCAACGCAGTTGAAGCAGCTCACGCGTGTGCGCGATATTAGCGTCACTTCCACTTGTTGCCAGAGGAAGTGAACTTCTGGAAAAAAGCTGGAACTTGCGCTGTACTCCTTTAACATTTGGATTAGAATATTAGTGGATAAAATATAAAGTTTATTTTATTTAGATTCAGTCTGACTGGACAAAAACATACACAGAGAAAAGTGAAAATGAAGTTTAAAGACATCCTCTAGAAGGTAATGTATTGTACTACGAGACCATGATTGGACATCTTTTACTTTTATTCCACACTGGCTGATAAACACGTCTACTGGGATCCAGAGGCCGACAAGATCTCCACCATCACACATTTATGAAGTTATAATCTCAGGTTTGAGGACTTTCCTAATCTTTCTGAAATGTTCTGTTCAATGTTAGAAAGAAAAGTCCCATAAGAAATACATATTCATACGTGCGCTGACTCTTTTAAATTTTCTTTGGAAATTTACAAAAGAAAATGTAAAAGTATCGCAGCACAACACATCTTGCTGTGACGTCATCTCATGTTCGTGCCGTGACATGTCTGATATGTACAGCTGGACGGTTTGAGTAACTGCAGAATGGTGGCGTTTGATGACATATTGATGAAGAAATGACATCATAAATGTTGAAGTTATGAAAAGTCTTCTAACTATCTTCATTATTTTGTGTGTTAATTCATGTTATACATCTCTGACATCACGTTAGTACGGACAATCATGTCTGACCGCTGCTGCAGGTGGAGGTGACGGTAGCCACTCAGGGTTTCTTCAAGATAACCTGCCAGATAGCAGATTACGTTCACAGATTCTGTTACCATGGTGACTGACTCAGAGTTTCAGATATTCTTCTTTCTGGAACCGGTGACATCGAGTTTCCCTCATCTCAGGGTTAACATACTTATACTGGAATACCCCCCAAGATCAGGTTTGATCATGTAGTCAGAATGGTTTCACTCCGGTTGGGGAAATATTTATCCACATAAACACACAGTTGTTTTCTCACTAACATGCCTCTGCATGAGGTGGTTTCATTTTCATAGAGAGCAACAAAGAGAAAACATTAGTCAGCACCTTCACCTTTATGCAGAATCTTTAGCATGATTATATTGTAGAATTTCTCTCAAGGTCTCCATAAATTCACTCTTACGGTGACATGATCCCCTTCAGAGAACCAAGTTTTAGTGTTTAAAGGGTTCATTTGAAAACCCAGAGCACAGAGCTTTGAATCCTCTCACATATGCTTTGTCTCACGTCCCAACTCATTTTACTGAAGATTAATTCAAGATCTCTCTGAAATGGCTCAACACACTGAAATTTAATGGGATTATGCATGAACTGTAATCCCAGGGGAAAATAATTTCATCTCGATGTCTAAACTCATCTTTTCTGCAGAACATTTCCACACACACAGTCCATGTCGGCCCCTCTGAAATCATTCCACTCAGTGGACTGAAAATCAACAGGTGCAGCATTTTCTCTTCCAGCCAAACAACGCAGGCGGTTCAAGCCAAAATCTACAGAAAATGACGAGAGGATTAAAATGTCGTGCAGCGGGACCGAGGGCTGCAGTAAAACCTGCGTGAATGAACGGAAGTAATAAAACACATCACATTAACAAGCTTCATGAATCCATGTCATTACTGATATAGAAAGAGTGGAAAAGCTGGCTCTCACCAGTCTACAACTACCTGGCTTCAGATTTACCTCCTATCTGTTCATGTGAAATGACCTCGGGGTATTTCACACTCGATTTTAATAACATAAAAAATGGAAAATAGTAAAAATGATTAAACAAAGCAAAAATGATTAAATTCAGGGAAACATACACTGGAAAGCTTCTGGAGACGTATAGGATGAGGGTATTGTCCTCATTCAGTCTTAAATCCTGACCAATAAAATCAGAGAGATTATATATGACATCACAAATGTTACATAATCATTGATACAGTTGTCTGTTTATTTCTCTCTGATGGGAGCTGCAGGACAATAAATTCCCAGGATATCTGTGAGGGTTCTCATTCATCCAGGTCATAGTGTCCAACTTCGGTCAAGTCCAGTCAACTAGACTGGGTTTACTCTGTGGAAGATGTTTCACTCTCATCCTGAAGAGCTATTTGAGTTCTGATGGAGACACATTTCACTGTACTCTGTAAAACCTGCCATGTTTTTAGGATCTACGATCATTCATGAGATGCAGGACTCAGCTGAGGTCTTGCTAAGGCCCGTTTATGCTCTACACTTCAGATGCGGAGCCTTTTGTCCATGTCCTGCATCCTGTATGTGTATTTGGTCTGTTTCTGCATGGGGGATGCGTCCCTCATGCAGAAAGCAGAGCGGTACCACCAGAACAGTGGATGAAAAATACCTTTATTGTCATTGCAAAATACAATACAGTTAAATTAGCAATAACAGGGAACTAAAAGTGCGCCGCCATGCCATTCTATAGACTAGTCTGGCCAAACGCCGTAACTAGACCGTCCGCCATTGCGGTGGGGGCGTTTCTGTACATGTGTAATGAGAACAGATGAGAATCAGACTTTTTTCTTAACAACGTGGAGGAAATCTGGAAGGACTGTCACATTCCTGGTTGTTTGAACATCAGAGGAAAACTTTAATCATGGTAATAAGTGAATAAGAAGATCACAGACAGTTATTTCATGATGATTTCTGCTGTTTGTGACTAAACTGGACGGTGCTGCTCCGTCCACTGTGTATCAGTGTGCTTGTATCAGGAGGAATATCGGACACACAGAGCAGAGGAGGAATAACTTGCTGCCACGGTGGAGAAAACACTGGATTTAATCCCCAACAACAAAAACACGGTAACTTATGGTGAACACTCATTAATCTGACACTTTATTTCACGTATCTATGTTCCCGAAAATGACGCACCGCATTATTATGCTAGCTAATGCTAACAGATATCTGTGGTGTTGCTGAGAGTTAATAACTAATCTGGGAGATATTGTGAACTATAACGTTATTTGCTCTGATCAGGGGCAACGTTGGGACCAGAAAACAAAAACAGTTCAGTCGCAAACACAAACGGATCAGGAAGACGGTGTCCTGCAGCCTTTAGTTTCATCTGCAGGACATGTGAAGGCTACGTGGTCTGTACAGTCCTTAAACAATACCAAAAGCCAAATATGTGATAAAATAGAAAAGGAACGACCTCTGAAAGAGTTTAGTTTTTTAAACTTTGATAAGTAATCACGAGATTTCCGAGTTATTCCAGTGTGGCTTGTCATTAAAGCCAGTTTCCGGAAATGAATAATAGTTTAAATTAATGCTCCGATGTAAAAAAAAAAAGTCAGAATACTTTAGAGATCTCTGGATAACATACCTATAGGTTATCATGACCTTAGACGACTGTCCAACGTTGTAAATCCAGATTTTCACGCTGCTTTCCATGTTGGCAGATAGGAGGTAATTGGGACTCGTCCCCACTTTAATGGCACCGCCGCGATATGGCGCCACACATAAAATGCTCGTCAGATTAGTCTATAGCCAAAAGGATGATAGACGTACATACCCAGGACCTACATTTATGCACATAAAGGGAACATCCGTGGGCTTTTAGAGCAGGTTACTCAGTTAGGTCCTATGAGGTCTGCAGTCCTGCAGATTTTTAAAGGTCTCCATGCTCCAACACACCTGAATCAAGTTAATGAGTAATTGTGCGGAACTTCATAGGTTGTTGGATCCATTTAATTTAAATTAGGTGTGTTGGACCAGGGATGCATTGAAAACCTGCCCATAGGGAAAATGTGCTGCTCATTTGTGGCTCAATCTCATCTCTGAGATCAGTTTGAGCGTCTCATAATGATGTCATTCTGTGGTCATTTGTTTCTGAATTACTTCTCCTAAGGGTTCCTTAGGAACAAGACGTGAGCTAAAAAAGAGAAAAGGCATCACTGAGACAAAGGAGGTTGAGTTGAGACAACTATTTGAGCCGTACCTGAGAAGTGGGATAAACATAAGAGATCTCCTAAATGTCTGCCCCTGATCTCAATTATATCTCAACTAAGACATAATCCAGTCGTTGTGGCACCCGCAGACAGAGCAATGAATGCTGCTTGAACACTTCTAGCATTAAATATGTGTATGTGCTCATCCAGGGGAACAATGGTAGACTACAGCAAGACTGGCAAACCGGAAATTGCGAGACAAAATGGCTCTGCTCATCCTGACTTTCTGAAAAGGTGAATAGGATAGATGCTTTACATCAGTATATGAATGAATACAGATGTGTGATGCAGGTATGAACATAGTTACAGTGGAGGAAAAGTAACTCCTCTGTACTAAGTTAGAAAGATCCAGGTCTACAAATGAGTTCAGTACAACCTGAACTGAACAACAAACATGAAAAATGATCCTGTTTCATCATGTTTTGGAGAACAAAAAACAGAGGCAGCGTGTGAAAACCGTCTGATTCAGTGGCCTATGAAATCATTTTTGGCAGCAACAACTTGGAGTACTTGTTTTCTGTATGATGTTATCAGTTCTCTCATCGTCATGGAGCAATGTTGCTTTAATCGAAGTTTGCAGACATTTGTTTAGTCATATTTTTGGCCGACCATTGCATATTAAGTGGATAGATGAGCAGCCAAACATCGAAGAGATTTTTTTAGATGAAAATCTGTAAGACTTTTATAAAGTTGCACAAGCATTGGTTCCAGTTTTTATTCAAATACAAGTTCATACAGTTACACA
This sequence comes from Atherinomorus stipes, assembly GCA_023101725.1. Taxonomy (NCBI): domain Eukaryota; kingdom Metazoa; phylum Chordata; class Actinopteri; order Atheriniformes; family Atherinidae; genus Atherinomorus; species Atherinomorus stipes. The sequence continues at coordinate 174,541 of JALJCO010008815.1, read as the reverse complement.
GTCATCATTTCATAAACACCTACTTTTCCCATTTAAATTCATTAAGTTCAACATTTTAACACTGATAGATAAAAACAGTAACACAGGGTTGTAAACCCTGTCCCTCATTAAACATAGTCACAGATGAGACAAGGACCATAGAGTACACAGTATGTATATCCCAGCTGTGTAATGGACGGCCAGTTTAAATCTATTGTAATCATAAAATTGCGATTATATTTAATCTGGTTATCTTTTTTTACAGTGATGGAAGTGTTGCGTTCTCTACACGAGGTACAGGCTACTGCGGAAGGACAAAGAGGGAAAAAGCCAAAACTGCTGCATTAAGTTTTCTGAAATGATTCCTCACCTGACACACAAATGCAGCTGGATCAGGATTCAGGACGTCGGGACGTGGATCACGCCGCCACGAGTTCATGTCAAAAGAAGCAGTGCTGCACATCAGCTGAGGGTTGCACCTCAGGAGGAGGCCCAGGGATGACGGCGCTAACCCCACATGAGGAGTAAGTTTCAAGAAGGTCCTGACTGCAGCTCGTAGGACAAGGCAGAGTCAGATATTGGGGGGGGCGTTGGATGTCCACTAACTGTTTTGTGTGGATTTTGTAACCAAACTATCTGGCCACGCCCATCGGATGTCAACCCCGCCCAATATCCAACAGGAGGTTGTTGCAAGTTTCCTCCATTTTCACAAAAACTTTCAGACATCAGACACAATTGCAGACACATTTTATGAAATGTGAAAAGTGAGAGCAGCATCATGGACCTGCTGTCCACAGCTGTATGCAGAGTAAATGAATGCATACAAATTAATACAAATAAAATAATTAAAAGGCCAGTTAAATTAAGTACTGTAAGTTTTGAGCTGCTTTCTGAAAGTTTCTACAAGAAAACATGCACACACACACACAGATCTGAGATCCAGGGTTTTGGGGCAAAAGCCTGAATGCAGAGTAACCTTTAGTTCCTAGTCTGGATTAGAGGCAACCAGCAAACCCTGATCAGAAGATCTCCGAGGCCTGCTGCTGCCGTTAGGCTCCAGCAAAGCTGTGACACAAGCAGTGGATATGCCGTGCAAGGCTCTGCAAACAACTACTAAAATTTTAAACTGAATCTGGATGTGGAGCCAATGTAAGCAACGCCAGACTGGGGGGATCTGGATCCCTCTGGCAGCTGCACTCTGAACCAACTGCAGACGGTTCAAAGATGAGCTGCTCAGACACGTAAAAAGAGAATTACAGTGGTCTAAACAGGAGGAGATAAGGGCGTGAATGATCATTTCCATCTCCAGTTTCTCAGCAGAAACAGAAGCGAAACTAATTATTTACGTGTTGGTCCAGATTCAAACCCTGACCCAGAGCCACACCGAGATTTTGTTCGCTAGGTTAAACTGCACAAGATAAAGAGTGAATTTTCTCTATGATACTTGAGGTCAGGGCAGCTGGAGCAGAGACAAGGACCTCAGTGTTACCACCGCAGATTATAGAAAGTTACTGGTCATCCAGTTGTTGATGGACTTTATGCAGCCTAAAGGTGGCGTAGGGGATCCTGGAAAAATGGTTCCAGCAGGCTACATTTTGAAAAAACACACAGGATTGTGTGCTGATGGTTCACGAGCGGGTTGGTAAAGACCACCGAGAGGCTAGCTTGTTAGCTAGCTAATGAACAGCTGATGAACCGCTTTTCTGAGAGTATTTAGATTCTCTCACCTCTAACTCCTGCAGCGTAAAATGTCCACACTGCAAACATCAACGCCTCCAGGATTTGATCCACATCCGTTATTTCTTTTTGGTGGAAATTCAGAGCAAACAGCTGCAGCGATAACAGCAGCAGTCTGTCGGCCATCATGGTTGTTTACACTGGGAGATGAGCATGGAGCAGTGCACAAGCGGACGGGGAGTGGGAAGGGACAAATGGCAGTTGAACCTGATGCAAATATCATCAATCATCCTGTACGACCTGTTTAAGACGATCGGATGTTTTTTTTAGTCCTGACTCCTGTCCGTTCCACAGGTGATTCATTTTTTTATTTTTATTTTTGAGGATTTAATTAATCTGCTGCAACCAGGGTGTGAAGGAGATTTTAAGCAATATAGTAAAAAATACTATATATGTATATATATATATATATATATATATATATATATATATATATATATATGTATATGTATGTAAATACACCCGTGTCTTCAAAATTATTCATACCCTCCAATTAAAGAAGGAAAAAATCAGTAAAAAAATTATTTGAAAATCATGACATTGATCTTGAATTGTGGTTCAAAAGAAATATCAAAAAGAAACACAAAGAATAAAACAAGTAAACGAGCATGATGGGGCTTTCTAAGGACACCATGGGAAAGGTGCTAAATGTCTGGGACAGTTTTTTTTTTTATCATTTCCATCCATGATTCAAAAGTAATATTTTATTTCACTAAATTATGATTTTTGTACATTTTTATCTATTATTTGTTGTTTAAATTATTTGAAGTACTATTGTGAATTTAGCCTTATCTTTAATTGGAGGGTATGAATAATATTGAGGACAACTGTATGTAGACAGAACTCCCCCTATTTCAGGAATCAGGTGCTGATCAGTCAAAGGAACATTTAGCATGCACGAACCACTGCACACTGAACTGAGTTGCTGAGATTTTATTGAGCGTGAACGATGTGTTTCGTCTGTGGCTTCTTCAGGTTTGCTCAGCAAAACCACATAAACATTCACAGGTGACTTAAATACATATGGGTCACATGACCAAGTAGTAAATCACAGTATCTTCAATCTATAATTTGCTAAACATTGTTCAGAAACATCTCGATAGAATTAACAAGTTTCCCAAAAACACAATGATAAACACAAAATCACAATGCAAGAAACATGAAGAGTTACAAATAATACAAGAATAATATGTGACTCAACCTTATGCCATGATTAAATGGTTCAATTTACACATTTAGAAGAAAATACACTGTAGGTCCCACTCCCATCCCTCCATAGGTCCCCAACAACACCACCCCCCACCTCTCCTTCTGTCTCATGATATTGAGATGTTGATCGCCCTTTTGTGGAGTCACACCTCATTACTCCCAAGAAGGCTGAACAACCGGCTTCCTCAGATCCGTGCAAGTACAGGATGACACAGATGACTTCATCGTTGTTGAAAGATTCCTGCTCCTGTTTACACCGTCTGAACTCGCCTTCTGTTGTCAAAAATTTTACTCTGGACGACGTAGTCAGATATTTGTGTTTTTAACCACTCAAAACTCTGTTACCAGGTAAACGAGAAGCCAGAACTCAATAAGACATTTTACTGCCTCAGCGTTGTTGTGTAAACAGGGAATTAGACAGGACAACCTGTTGATGGAGTGGAATCTCTCCCTTTATGAGGTGTAGGGGGACACCTGTAGTGCTCAAGGTACGGAGGGTTTCCCCATTTATGAGGTGTGGGGGGGACACCTGGAGTGCTCAAGGTATGGAGGGTTTCCCCCTTGATGAGGTGTAGGGGAACACTTGGAGTGCTCAAGGTTTGAAAGGTATCCCCCTTCATGAGGTGCAGGGAGACACCTGGAGTGCTCAGGGTGTGGAGGGTGTCCCCCTTGATGAGGTGTAGGGGGACACCTGGAGTGCTCAGGGTATGGAGGGTTCCCCCCTTTATGAGGTGCAAGGGGACACCTGGAGTGCTCAAGGTATGAATGGTGTCCCTCTTTATGTGGTTTAGAGGGACACCTGGAGTGCCCCCTAAAAGCTATGGAGGATGTCTCTTCTACAACTTTGTGTAGTTTTTATTGAAAAGGAACTCTGGCCATCAGCACCTGAATCAGAATCAGAATGCTTTTTATTGTCATTGTAACCAGCGTCCCAGTACAACAAAATTGCTTTCAAGTACAACCCGTCCAAGATTAGACAGACAACAGACAAAGCATAACATACTGGAACCAGGAGGTCCTTGAGGAAGCAGCATGAAATGCACGCGCTCCCATGTTTGCAGATACATAGTGAAAAGATACAGCCTTAAAGGAATATTACACCCATAGAATGATGTAACTTTATTTTCCACTTCCCCTCATGGTGAGCAAGACTCTGGAGCACTTTTTTAATATCTCAAATGCAGCTGGCGATCAGGAAGGCTTGTCGTTTTCCCCCAACGTTCATATAATGGAGTTCACCGAGGACATAAAAGTCCACAAAAACTTGTCAATATTCCTCCATACTGCTCGTCCAATGTAATCCAAGTGTCCTGAGTGGGTAGCATCCAGAATTTACTCGAAACTACATCATTTAGTATATTTTTAGAGCCTAAACAGTGCTACATCTTACTTCCGCAAAGCACGCATATGAGCGTCCACGAAACTACGGAAGCCTCGGCGTTCAGAGCCTACTCTGCCGATACTACAAGCGTAAAGCAAGAAATTCGCTGTTTACACTGTGCTAAGAGCGACAGAGCTGCAGATGAACCAGGACAAACACAAGAGGGATCTCGTCTGCCGCGCCATCCGTAGTTTCATGAATGCGCATCGGCGTGCTCGCAGGAGATGCGATGTACTACTGTTTAGACTCTAAAAATATACTAAATGGGGTAGTTTCAAGTAAATTCCCACTCAGGACACTTGGATTACATTGGACGAGCAGTATGGAGGAATATTGGCAAGTTTTTGTGGATGTTTATGGACCTTTTTGACTCGGACCCCGGCAAACTCCATAATATGAAAGTTGGGGGAAAACGAGAAGCCTTCCTGATCGCCGGCTGCATTTAACATATTAAAAAAGTGGTCCAGACACTTGTTCACCGTGAGGGTAAGTGGAAAATAAAGTTACATCATTCTGTGGGTGAACTATTCCTTTAACAGTTGTTAATTGTCCTGTTCCACTAAAATTCATTTGTACCGACTTCTGTCTTATTTACTACATTTTTTACAAATGGAGGTTGTCATTATTTTGCTAGCACAGTTCATTCTGGGAGAAAACGAGGAGAATTAAAATGAGTGCAGACTATGGAGCTAGAATAGCAACTTTTTTGATGATGCTAGTTTACGGTCACCCTGTTTTCTTGTCATTGCACTAAGATCAAAAGTGACCTGCTAGGTCAGGGGTAGGCAACTCCGGTCCTCGAGAGCCGGCATCCTGCAGGTCTTCAGGGCTTCCCTGCTTCAACACACCACCTGATTTCCAGAGCTTAGCTGCACAAGTCTGCTAATTACCCACTGATTGAAGTCAGGTGTGTTGCAGCAGGAAAAGTCCTAACACCTGCAGGACACCGGCTCTCGAGGACTGGAGTTGCCTACCCCTGTGCTAGGTCATAGAGGTATCTTGAATATGTCATCATACATTCATAGTCTGGTCCTCACACGTCAACAGATGCCACAGGCGACATGAAGTAGATAAAGACCCTCACAAGCCGAGAGATGAGATGGCCTTTGACCTCTCTGCTCTGACACGTGTGCAGGAACCCCTCAGGACTCCTTTTAGACACCACGAGAGATAAGTTTCCTAAACCAGGCCCTCCGGCTTCAGCCCTCCCTTACCTGGGCAGAAGCTGATTCATCTTCCTCAATTCTTGTCTTTCATCAACTTCAATCATCATTTATGTATCATATAAATTCATGTATTTTTGATAATAAACTGCATGAAAAATAATCTTGACTCGTCTTACATCCATATTTTTTGCCACGACAGTTTGTAATTGAATCTGTATTTGAAACTTCAACAAGTTCAGGTGTAAATCATACCTACAGGTTCAGATTAATTTACAATACAAGTCAGAAAGTACCAGTCGGATTGATCTGTATTTATATCCTTGTATTTTCTGATTTGTACTCTGACTTGCAGAACTAGTTCATGCTTGAAGACCTGATACTCTCCTAGACTTGTTACACTTAAAAGCCCCATTTCCACCAGCTGGTCTGGGTCGGGTCGGGCCGGATCGGTCCACGTATTTTTGCATCTCCACAGATAAAAACTGGGACGGGTACCCTTATACCCGACCCGACCATGCCTACTTTTTTGGTATCCTTCAGTAGGGGTACTGATCTAACCGACCCGGACCAAAGAGGTGGAGCTAACACACAGCAATCTGTTGATTCGTTGAAAAATCCGTCACTTCCTGCGTGACCCGGCGTAAAAACAAAGCCGGGGTGACCCCTTTTGTTTCTGTCACGTGTGGTGCTTTGGTTAAAAGGTGTTGTTCCCCCGTTTCCACCCGCGGGGCTTCACAAAACTGGAGATAAGGTAGAAAACTTATTTCCATATTCTAGTGTGATTTGTGATAAAATCCCACTTTCAGTATGAGTGAAGAACATGCTCGCTGAGATAACACCAACCATGTTCCAGCAGTGACGTGTACTGGTGAAACGGTGCCGTCACCCACGGCCCTGATTCAGCTTCCTTACATCCAAACTGGTTTGAATTCCACAACGTCGATCTGTGAACAGTCTAAGTGCTGCTGAGTCATGGAGTGGGACATGTTGCTCATCCCTCTGGTTACATGATTATTACGACACACATGCGGGGCAACATACGAGCCCCTCAGACACCCATTTAACCCAGTTTACCTCATAAAACTTTTTCATTTATTGGAGTTTAATGGATTATCTTTGTTTTGGTCATTTCCACTGAATGATGTGAAAATATCATCAGATACTTTTTACGATTTTTCTCTGCACGGTATAAAAAACGCAAACGTTGGGAGCAGAGATGAGGTTCCATAGCTGAATGAAATATTAAGCACAGCTGCACATCACATTTCCTTGTCTCCTGATCGGCCATGCGAGTTGTCAGGAAGGTTTGGGTGTGGTCTGTGTAAAACAACACCCAGGGCTATGGAAGTCTTGGTATTGCTGAGAAACATAATAGGTGCATTCACTTCATGCAAAAACACAACACCCTTCCCTCGGACCAAGCCCTGCTCCTACGCTTACCTACAGCACTGGTTCCCACCAGCACGGATGATGATATCCACTGGGGAAACACTGGGGAAGCTTCTGAAAAGCCGGTGTATGTGTGTGTGTGTGTGTGTTTGTGTGACCCAGCAACAGGCTGCAAAGCACACATTTCCTCTGACAGCAGGGATGAGCAAAGCGGCCTGTCTGTCATCCAACGCGATACTGTATGTCTGCTCAGAATGCAGACAGGCATGTAGCCGGACACACCTAATCACACAGGTACACCCTCCCCAGCACAACCCCGCTGTTCTCACATCCTCCGACATGTAACATTCCACAGTCTGCTGACATCTGCACACCAGACACACGTGAAGACTGGAACTGGACCACGCTTCAGGCCAGCTTGTTGCTCGGTTCAAACATTATGAAGAGCAGGTACTCATGCTAGCCGGCTGCTGCTAAAAGCCATTAATGTAATGAAGATGGATACGCAGACTGCTGCTGCCACCATGGAACGAGAGCAAGTAACGCTTCATCATTTAATAATAAACGCATCCAACGCCAAGATGTTAGAGTCATATTCTACAATCTAGGCAACATATGCTGAAAGCTTTGCTTGAAGAAGACTGAATGATCTAAATAAATGTTTTCCAACCACATTCCCTCACGCTCCCTCTCAGAGTCATAACCACATCTGAGAGTATTCGATCATGCTGAATCAGTCCGCTATGGATTCAGTGATATGGATCCATCCCATTCAGAAGAGTTACAACCCCAGTTCCAGACAGGTTGTGTGAAATATAAATAAAACCAGAATTCAATGATTTCCAAATCTTATCAACATATTTCATCAGTAGAATATGAACAACATCTCAGATGATGAAACATTTGATGGAAAATCTCTGATTGTGAATCTGATGCAGCAACACGTCTGTAAAAAGTTGGAAGAAGAGTAATAAACGGTTGGAAAAGTAAGAACTGGAGGAGACTTGGATAACTAACTGGTTTAACTGGGAACAGGTTCGTTACATGACTGGGTTTAAAAGGAGCATTTCAGAGAAACAGATGGAAAGATGGACAGAAGTTCACCAATCTGGAACAACTGAAAGTTGTGGAACAATATCAGAAAAATGTTGAAAACCTTTGAAGATCCTCCATCTGCAGTGTATCAGGAGTGTAACGATACATCGATCTATAGCAATAGATGGAATTTTTGTTAATTCATTGATCCCCAAAAATGCCAAAACCCTAAAATCAGCCAAACATCGATATCAAACCAACTTTTATTTTGAAAATTGCTTTATTTTGAAGTTCCTCTGCCTGGAGATTCTTATGTTGTCTTTAAAAAATATGTTTATAGTTGTACAGAGGATATGACACTGAGAGATTACACTGCATTCAGTTTCAAGTAAGGAGCTCATGGTTGTGTTGAGAAAACAATAACCTTGTTTATTACTTGTAATATTGTTCCGTATCGTGTCATATCAGGCGGTGCATCCTAAATCAAATCAAATCAAAATCATGCCATGACTGAATTTGAAAAACCGACATCAAATCGCCATCCACTGTATTGATTTAATAGCTATCATAATCAGACCAGTGATTTATAATCCTACGTAGAATATAATCCAAAGATTCAGGAGGAATCTCTGTGTGCATGGGACATCCTATCAGTATGAATAAGAAGACAGTTGGGATTTTCCTACAATTTTGCTGTGAAATTTCTACAATTTGATGTACAACACTGAGAAAACTTATGTGCTATAAACATTTCTGAAAAAAACATGGCCTGTATTTTCAGAAAATCCCCGGTGACAGTCAAGACCTGTACCTGGATATCTAATAGTGTCTGCAGTGTAAACAAGTTGGCCTTCAAGTGAAACCGTCTCTACGAACAGATCTGGCTAAAATAACTGATTCCTCTGTTTTTGTTGCATTCATTTCTAGCTGGCTAGCCTGCGTCTTAACAGGCAGAAGTCCTCACCAGGAGTAACAGGCTGACTACGTCTGTGTTATCTGCATATTTAATCAGTTAAATGACTTTCACTGAGAGCAAATTCTTCTGTAAAGAGAGGAAAGAGCAGAGGTGAAAGAGCAAGGACAACCTTACGCGTGCTAGCCGGTGTTTACAATAAACACTGGCCATCTTCTCTGGATCAAAACTTGTTTAAAATGAGTTAAATTTAGAGGTTGTACAGCAGCATCTGCTCCCATCCAGACAGTCGCTTTCAGGGAAGACTTTGCAGATTTCAGACAGACAATGCTGAACCACACACCGGATCATCACATGGCTTTGGTCTGGGAGTCATGCTTCATTTTATCCTTCCCCTTTATTCCTTTCTAAACCCCGCTGACAAATCTAAGTTGTATTAATGCTTAGTTTGTCTCCCTTTGGATAAGATGTCAGGTGGGGTTGTGTTTGAGGGGTGGAAACTGTACCTGGCGGTCTACTACAAGCCCACACATGTCTGTTTGGGAATGTCTGTAATGAGGAGACTCCCTGTCTACACCTGATATCTGATAGACGCGCGTTTTCAGAAAGAAACACAACAGCGAACCTGCAGCCAGAGAAACTCAGCTTCAGACTTCACGTCCATCTGTTTCTAAGCTGGGCTCGTGGTCTTTCTGTCTCATTGCGTCACCCAGGTGATTTCAGGTTCTCCTGGGCGGCTGCCTGAGAGCGAGCACTTCCTCCCCCTCCCTGTCTGCGCACAGGTAAGTCGGAATTAGAATTTCCTTCAGCTAAGGCTGCCTGCTCCTGAGGAGAACAGGTAAATCTGTTTTATTTTAACTCTTTATCGTCCCCTCCATCAATCTCTGCGTTTTTCCCAGACGTGCTGCTTTTAGATCAGATGTCCCCACCAGAAGGAGAAATCTGGCACTTTTCCTCTCTAACGCGCTGAAACGCCTCGTGTCGCATCTCCTGATGTTGCTCCGCGAGTTCCACCTGCAAACTTACGGAATACCTGCGCTGGATCATCGTTAATCATAAAGAGCAGAGCGCACGCGGACAGGTGTGCGGGTGATATCTGCGGGGGATCTATCACCTCTTCTCCTTAACACTTACTGGATTAAATGAGCAGTATATGTTTGGTTTTAGGAGCATCGCTTTCCGTCATGGAGCGCGTGCCCCAGCGCGGTCGTGCGTTTGCGTGAACTGAGTGAAATGTGAAGCGTGTAGCCGTTAAAACGCTCCGTCTCTGTCAACGACCACCGCGCGCGCATCGCCTGCCAGAGACCCCGGCGCGAGTGGGCGGCACCAGCTGGCGTAGTGGTGCTGGAGCCGGAGAACGGCGCTGCCTTCAAGTCCCATAGGAAATAACACGAGCTCTGTGGTAGGGGGGAAAATTACCTCGCTTTCTTTTAACTGGTTCCACTGGTTCCCATTTGTAACCCGTAACGTGACCTCTGATAGGTCTCAGTTTTTGCAGAAAGTCTAACAGATGCAGATTTCCACTCTGAGGGAAACATTTTATCTCAGACTCCTCCAGCTGTCCCGAGTTCAGATTCCTCACCTCCTCCATTCACATCAGTTTGTGGAATCTTTCCTTTCTTTTTCTTTTGAAATAATCTCTGAATCCCAGTTTCCCCGTGCCATGATCAGACTATCTAATGCCCAAATAACCAAGACCAGTTTGGGATAAAATGCCTTTTAATGATTGGTTTACTGATATAAGGATGCTTATGAATGTTGTAGGATTTGAAAGTAGACGTGCAGGCCCACATTTAGCTTTAGACTGGTGTGCTGGTGACAGATTAGAGGAAAAAAACTCACGCACGCTTCATCCCTGGAATGAAAACCAGTTTTTATTTACCCAAACAAGAACTGAAGAGTAGCCTAAATCATCAAGCTGTGAGTCGGTGTATTAAAATGCCTTTTCAACATCACTGCCTGTTTCTGTGATGCATTCAAACCAGATGCAAAGCACCGAACTTCTGCTGATGCATAAAAAATGCTTTTAGATGGTTTATGTGAAGTTTTTTCCTCAGTCGTGAACCAAGCGAATCAATCTGGAGTCGTATTTGGGAGAGCAGCCTTTGAGCTGTGAGCTGCTGTCTGACACCAACTCTGATCAATATGTGTGGGCTGGAATCTGAAGTGTTACCATTCCCCCCCCTCTCTTATCTCAGCCATGGATTTGATGAGGATATTTAACTAGGATGTAATTATTAAACATCTTGCATTTATATGCAGCATCGCGGATCACCTCCACCCTCTGGTTAAAAATCTTTTTATGTAAAAGTGGAGATGTCAGGTAAACAAGCCATATTTCCTTGTTTTCCTGCGGGACATGAACGCAACACAGTTCTGGAGCGTTTGGGCACGATTTTCGCGGAGCTTCCCGGCGCGTTATCTTTACGCTGCGCGTGAGTGGATCATGTCATTTTGACAGATCGTCCTCACTGTCGGACTAGAGGCGTTTTTAGCTCAGAGTCGCATGCAGAGTAAAAACCAGCTGAGAATTCCCGGACACCCCCATCAGCGCCATAAAGACAAATTAGCTCCAGTTTTCCAGCTTTCCTGCCGCCGCTTCTTCTGGAAAATCTTCTTTTATTTTGGATAAATTCGACAGGAAACGTCTTTTCAACGGTTTTCCAGTTGTGTGAAAGATGAAAAGCTCCCCATCCACGCAGCGTTTCCACGCAACAGCGCCGGCGGTGTGAGGAGTAGATGCGGCTGCAGGGAGCTGTGTAGATGCGCGGGGGGTCTCTGTAGGAACCTCTGCGCCCTCCTAACCTGATGGAGCGACCAGAAGAGCCGGTCGGGGGCTTAACCCACCGCGATAGCACCCAGGAGCTCGGTAAGAAATCCCTCTCCAGGTTTTTGCAGGAATACGGTGAGAATGACGTGCACGTGCAGCGTAGTTTTCAGACGGAGATGACTTGGAGGTGATTTATTGGTCCCTGGCGCAGTTCTTCCTTTCCTGACTGTAGATATCCTCAGTGTTGTTTCAAGTTAAACCTGTTTATTTGTTTGTTTCTTACTTTATTTACAGCAGACGTGTTTTCTGGGGGGCAGGCAGGGTCACAGACTGGGGGGGGGGGTAAATTAGACCTTTAAAACGTAAAGATTATTAAAAATGAAGCGAGCATCCAGCCTATCAACAGTTGTTTCCTTGGGATAATGATGATGGTGATGATGAAGACACCCTTAATCTGTTTCACAATTTACTGATAATGAGAAAAACTTGCTTTGAGCCAAATCAGCAGTTTTATCTTCATCATCATCATCGGTTCTTCCATCACATCTGATGGTTTTGCTACTTTTACATCGTCTTTATGAAATAATGGTAAATGTTCGCCCATGTTGGCAGCTGTTGCTGTGAAAATGCTGCATTATGGTCTGGAACATGGAACATGGTTGATGTAGAGCTTTATAGCCAAAGTGGCGTTCACTTGCACTTGGACATCTGAGGATTACTCTGGTAAAGGTCAGTGTACATTAGATCTTTGTTGTGATTTGGTTGTTTGTAATTATGGTGGCACCTGCGAGGACCAGTCAGACTTTAGGGGGCTGTGCCCCTCCAGGCCACCCGTTTGGCCCCATCTTTACTGAAAGTGTTTGGTTCATCTGTAGTGATGCTGCTGGTCATCATTAACCTGAAAGCTGCACAGTCACCCTGTTTGTCGTCAGTTTCCACAGATAGATGCGTAAGTATCTTCTCCATGAGGGAAATCCCTGTCTCAGCAGTCATCAGAGGACACATAGATGAAAAAAGTCAAATATCAGACAACTGTAAACACAGATAAACAATATATGGAAGGAAAAAAAGGAAATAGCAACTTCAGCAGGATGACTACAGATGATGATGTGGATGCAGAAGGAACAGAGCGGAGATGTGATGACTCTCACGCAGGGTTTATTGTACAGAGGTGATGTGAACAGCAGCAATGTTTGGGTTTTTTCTTGCTTTAAATTATTATTACAGTCGTCCTCAAAATTATTCATACACTCCTATTAAAGAAAAGGCTAAAATCACAATAGCTGTTGAAATAACTAGGAATTAAAGAAACTAATAATGAATAAAAATTTACTAAATTTAATTTAGTGAAATAAAATATTGCATTTGAGTTGCGGTTGGAAATGACAATCTTAAAAAAAAAAAAAAAAACCTCTTTAGAACCACAATTCAAAATCAATGTCATGATTTTCATAGAATTTTTATTTATTTATGTATTTTTTGGTCAATTTTAACATATTTCACTGACGGCTGATTTTTTTTCCTTCTTTAATTTGAGGATTTGAATAATTTTAAGGACGAGTGTAAATGTGTAAATAAGTTTCAGTTTGTTTTATAAATCAGTTAAAATACAAGAACAAAAGCATACAATCAAGTACATTTGTTAAAATGGGACTCCCCAGGAGCAATTTATAGCTTATGAACAGGGGCCCAGTTGTTGCCATAAGTCACAAGATAATTCCCAGTTCCCTCCCATACCACCCAACCTAGATCCTGCTGCTCCTTCAGATTCCCCTGATACAGAGATGCTCATGTAGACGCCTCAGATATTACGACAACATTTACATTCACACTTGAGCGAAATGAATGATTAAGTCTTCACCTATCGTTAATATTTTTGCAGTATAAAGTAATGAATTATCAGAATTAAAGCATAAGACATAATTGAATAATTTTTGTTATTAAATTAAAGTTGCAGGAGGAGAAAATGTCTCAGTGGTAAGATCTGATACTGTATAAATGTAAACATCCGCATAGACGAGAAAAAAATCGGAGTGAAACTGGAAAAGCTCAGAATGTAGAAAATCAGACCGGTGCAGATCATTGGCGATTTTAGCCCATATTTGGGGGGTACTGAAGCATTCCTAAATTGAATCCCAGAGCCCCGAAAATGTAATAGACTTAACTATATATATACATTTTTTCACAAACTTAAAAAGTATTTAAAAAAACATACTGTACTTTGTTGAAATGTAATATTTTTACAACAAATATACAGCAATACCCATGAAAATGGTTTGATCTGTTGCTACGTACCAGTTTGGTGACTACAGTACACCTGATTGTTGTTGGGTTGCCCAATTATTATTATTATTACTACACTGTAAAAATTACAGTTGATCCCGCCCACCTCACGTATTTCAGATAGCAGCAGAAACAGCCTAAATTTGCTTTTATGATAAATGTTCTAAATTTTACTTCTCCATAAGTGAGGAGGATAAATGGGGTTGTGATGGATCTGGTTCACTGCTTAGACCTGCAAAATATTACGTTTCTTTCATCCAGATAAAGCTGAATTGGGTTTTTGAATATCAGCAGTAATAACTTTGTTTCTGGACGCTGGATGATAAAAACTTCACTAAGGTGTGAAAATGATCAGAAACGTTGTGAATCAGGAGGAAACGGTGGGTTTTGGTTTGGCCGGGGGGAAAAATTGATTGAATGAATCCATTTGTATTTTTTGTTGTGGGCAATTTAAAAAATAGGTAAATCGAGTTTTTATGAAACGGCACATTTTTGGCTCCCCGGAGCTTCCATAGCGTTAGTTTCACATGACAGTATGACAAGTGACAACAACATCATAGCACACACGATACAGCAACAGCAAGCAGCAACACCAGTGTAGAGTAGAAAGCTGGGACTTCGATTACAAGAGGGTGTTCATTTATTTATTTTTCATCCCAGAAATGAGGCTTACGTTTGTCCTGTTTTTGATTAATTAAAGCAAAATTTGTTTTAAGTTGTCTGCTGTTTGTAATTATTGCTTTTCTTAATAAGTAGGGGGGTAAATCAGAAAAAAAATCGTTAATCAAATTTAAAAAACAAAAATCAGAGATTTTATTTTTTGGCCATATTGTCCAGCAGCGGTGGATCTGGCAAGGCATCGATATGCTGGAAACCAGCTACTATCACATAATTAATCTCAGACTTTCCCAGATAGTGTTTGACTGATCTTCCACACATGTGGGAATGAAATTGTGTTAAACTGTAGAAAACAATGACAATGACAGGTGTCAAGCGCCGGTCCTTCTCCGGTCGTTTCCCTGCTCCAACGCACCTGATCTGGACAGCAGCTGTGGAGAACCAGGGTTTGACCAAAGACTGTAAAAAAAATGGATGTAGAATCCGGTCACGTCTGAACGGGGAAAGTGAAGCCAGTTGGGCGTTTCCCACCGTCGCCATCTTGCTGTGTCACGTGCCTCGGGACAAATGATTGACAGCTGACGCACTCTGGGCTAAATGCAAACCGAGCTAACTTGAAACTAGCATGAGCAAACGAAGATTAGCCTCCTGAGTGGCGGGATAACGGTAGGACATGTTTGGACTTGCTCAGGGTTCCTGCACGTTTTAACAAGTTAAATTTAAGACTTTTTTAAGAGCACATGGAACAGAATTTGACGCCCATTTCCCAACCGCACTGGCGAAAACACAGATCCCTCTACATTTACAAAGATATTCTCAATAAAGATAGATTGAATAACAACTTTTTGGTCGTCATTACCTACGTCTATCGTTGAAATTTCCTTCCAAAAGGTAAACAAAATGTTTACACGCAGACCTCAGGCTGACAGGTGACGACTGTGCAAAGACCCGCCCTGATCTCTTCCTGATTGGCCAAATATAAAGGCTCTGTCAAGATTTATTAGTTGAGAAAAACACTTGGATCTGTTGGGTTTTTTGTTTTTGTTTACTGTCACTTTTCTAAGTGATGGAAATCTGTCAGAGCGTAAGATAATTTAAGACCACAACTGTCAAATTTAAGTGTCCCCCTAGGAAACATAATCAGGGAGTTTGTTGATGTTTCATACCACCTATTTGCAGATGATATTCAGCTGTACTGCTCATTTAAGGTCTCTGAGATTCACAAATTGAACTCCTTAATGAGCTGTCTTGTGCAAATCAAACAATGGCTCTCTGCAAACTCCCTGCAGTTAAACTCTGATAAAACCGAGGTGCTGGTGTTTGGCCCTGATGATGCCATTCCTGGTATCAACCACTATTTGGGTGATCTGAGTGCTTCATCCAAATCAAGCCTCAGAAATCTTGGTGTTTTCTTTGATAAAGAAATGTCACTAGAACACCACTCTAAGCAGCTTACGAGGAACTGTTTCTTCCAGTTAAGGAACATCTCCAAACTGAGAACGGTTGTCTCAAAAGATGACCTCGAGTTGATTATTCAGGCTTTTGTTTCGTCTCGTTTAGACTATTGCAACAGTTTATTTTCTTGTCTAAACAAAAAGGACCTATCTCGTCTGCAGCAGGTGCAAAACTCTGCAGCGAGACTCGTACCAACAGGAGGGCTCATATTACTCCAGTTTTAAAGTCGCTCCACTGGCTTCCGGTTTCTTTTCGCTTTCGCTTTAAAATTTTGGCACTGACTTTCAGAGCTCTGCAGGGTCAGGCTCCATCTTACATCAGGGACCTTTTATGCCCCTATGCTCCCTCTCGGAGGCTAAGGTCACTGGACCAGAATCTGCTCATGGTCCCTCGTACCCACTTCAAGACACGAGGGGATCGTTCCTTCCAGGCCGTCGCACCGAAGCTCTGGAACGATCTCCCGTTGTCTCTACGTTTGATGGACTCCATTGATGTCTTTAAGAGCAAACTGAAAACCTACCTGTTTCTCCAAGCGTTCTAACTTCAGTAGTGAAAAGGCTGTTTTATGACCTCCATGCTGATTTTTATTCAAATTCAAATTTTCTTATTGCTTATATTATTTTTTGTATTCTATATTTCCTGTATTTTATTTTCTTGTATTTTAATTATTCCCTCTGTACAGCACCTTGTGATATCCCCTTGTCTGTGAAAGGCGCTATAGAAATAAAACTTACGTACTTACTTACTTACTAAGGACTTTATAAGCTATTAAATGTAGATTTGTAAATTTAAGACCCCGCGGGAACCTTGCTTGCTGTTAGCTGCTAAAAACCACCATGTTGCTACTCTGCTGCAGACTGAGACCTTACCGAGAGCAAACAAGGAGCTAACTGTTAGCCACTAGCCTGCAGACCGACATCCGGTCTGCCACCCGTCAATCAAAAGGGCACGCCCCTAATTATGTGTCATTTCAAGATTAAATAACATCTTTAAAGATGAGTTATAAAAAAAAAATTCACCCCCCTCACATTTGACATGAAGGTAAACTTGATCTATTAAAACTAAAATGAATTTTTGAACCAGGCTGTAAACATGTTTATTTCTGCTGTAAACATGTTTATTTCTGCGGTGAAGTTGGTCTTTTTTACATGGGAGTCGGTGGGGATTTGCTCTGTTTCGGAGCCCCGGAGGTTTCGGATGAAGAAAGAACTCAAATTATCAATCTCATCTTTCAGGCTTCACACTTTTCCAGCGAGTTTACCCGTTTGAGTTTGACACAAGCACGACGGTAAACAGCCAGCCAAGAGCGCCTCCGTCCTCAGGTGGACGCTTCGATGTTTCAGTGGCGTTTTCCAAACGTCTGTCGTGTTTCTCCGCACCTCTGCACACGTCCGACTCCAGCATTATTTACTCTGGTGTGTCGTGCAGATGATTTGTGGCTGTCATTACAGAGACACTAATCCTCATTTCACAGTTCACATCGCCGTCATAGTTGCCATCACATGCAGTTAGATTTGATCCCTCCGCGTTGTTGGTTAGCGTAAACCCGCTGAGTTTCTGTCTCCGGCAGATTGATGTCTGTTCTGGACAACGGCAGCTTGTCAATGGGAATTTTCTGCAGGCGGAGCAACGTCTGTCAAATCACTCTCCTCTCCTTCTGGCTCGGCGGAGACGTTGTCTGTATCTTTCATTAAAGCTCATTTGAACATAGATGCTAAAAGAGCAAAACTGCGATGTGGCAGCGCTGAAATCCTTCAGACAGATGGATCAAATGTGGATTTAAATGTTGATTTACACTCAAAGCTTCTCATGGTTTCATCGCAGGCGGATCCAAGACGCATGCTGGGTGCCGTCTGTCTCGGCAGCCTGCCAGTACAGTTGGCTGGCTGAATCGAGTCCTGAGCCGGGTTGTGGTGGTTTGGATGAAATACCTGTGGCTGCATGTGCACACCCCAAAATAGAACTGGAAGCACAGATAAATGTTTGAGACGGATGAGATGAGTTCTCCATGTTTCGCTCATACATGAAGTTAGCTGGATGTTGGAAAAGACGCAGAAAACGTGGCGGGGCTGGTGAGAGATGCAGGTTGTGGGATTGTTTGTCAACAACAAGGTGGCTGCTCTGTGGTGCAGGACTGAACCTGACCAGCCAGACATGTTGCATCAGCTGCGCCTTCTGTGTATCGGCCTGATAGAAGCTACATCTTTGTCGTGGTATTACAAACATCATCCAGCCTGTCTGAGCATGTGCCGGCTTGCAGATTAGGGGAAGGTTAGGAAATGTGATAGTTAAAAACATGACTGAACTGTTGAGCCGTGAGATTTATGCCGTGATTCAGCTTCCACACGTGACCTACAGCAGAAATCTAAATATCAGCTGAAGGGTTTTCCTCCATTTTAGATTTCTAAGCACTTTTTTATGCTCAAAAGCAGCAAATATTAAAGAAAACCTGGAGAGGTGGTTATTATGGAGCAGCTGTGGGGAAGGACAGCAAAATACCTGCATGTAAACACACCTGGCTCCAGAGCTTTAATGTAAAGCTCTTAAACTGTTTGTAGCAGCCGAGAGTGAAGATGTCTCATCAAGATTAAAACTGGTGGGATTAGATGTCTGAGCACATTGTTTAGCAGCAGTGTTTAACGGAATAGTTCACCCACATGACGATTTAACTTTATTTTCCACTTACCTTCGTCCGATTGGGCAGATATTTCTGAAAAAGTTTGCACCTTTCTTGGCAGTGGTTTGTGTTGAAACTGCAGTAACTGAAGCGAACCAAACCACCTGTTTAAACCACCACATGTTATTTCAGCTATGAACATGTTTATTTCTGCTGTAAACATGTTTATTTCTGCTGTAAACATGTTTATTTCTGTGGTAAACATGTTTATTTCAGCTGTGATGAACATGTTTATTTCTGCTGTAAACATGTTTATTTCAGCTGCGAACATGTTTATTTCTGCTGCAAATATGTTTATTTCTGTGGTAAACATGTTTATTTCAGCTGTGATGAACATTTTTATTTCTGCTGTAAACATGTTTATTTCTGCTGTAAACATGTTTATTTCAGCTGCGAACATGTTTATTTCTGCTGCAAATATGTTTATTTCAGCTGTAAACATTTTCATTTCTGCTGTAAACTTGTTTATTTCAGCTGTGAACATGTTTATTTCTGCTGTGAACATGTTTGAGTTGTATACATGTTTATTTCTGCTGTGAACATGTTTATTTCTGCGATAAACATGTTTATTTCAGCTGCGAACATGTTTTTTCTGCTGTAAACTTGTTTATTTCAGCTGTGAACATGGAGTCTGTGGGGATCGACTTCCTTTTGGCGCCAGTGATGTAAATGTCCAAATATAACATGACCGCTGTGAATTATTCCATAAACTCTAAAACATCGATAAAAGAATTATCATAGAAACAACTATGTACAAACATGGCAGCAAATAAAAAGGTCATGAGAAACCTTTGAGGCAATGTTCATGTACAGTATTATACAGAGTCTGTAACATCATTACATTACAGCCCTGTGGACCATCGGTTATAGTGAAAATAGCTGCTGACCTCCTTCCATCAGTGGGAACGTATCCCACATCAAACCTGCGATAATATTTCCTCACATCTGTCAGCTGAGAGCGCAAGTTTTCTCTGGAATATATTTGATGTGGGATTCAGTGCAAACACCAGACTGGTGGAGCTGGAAATTAATACTGGGATAATTACCTGTGAGTCCAGCTTATTGCCGCATCCGGACTGAAACAGTTCCTTTTGCCTGTAATGAAGCTCCAAACACACCTTTCTTCTCTCGGATGTGAGTTATTGGCTCATTTATCTTTTTCAGACAACTCAGCTGAAAATTGTGCAGAACTGAATTATTTGAATGAAATCTTCCCCCCACAGTTCATAAGCAATCGATGAGCAAACAAAGCTGTCTGGTCCTCATGTCAGCTCTGCAAATCGGGTATTTTCATGGTAGTTAGAATAAGGACAAAGAGTCGAATTAAACCCAAAGATTTTTGCTGATTATTTTAGATTCAGATCAGCTTTATTCTTGTAGCACCAGTTCAAGATAAAATCATCTCAAAGCACTGAAAAAACACTATAAATGGAAGCCAATTAATTGATATCCAATTAAAGCAAATTCCATCAGTACAGTTGATAACTGTGTTCATACAAGCCAGTTCATCAAAATGATGGAATAGCTGATGTAACCAATGGATTGGAGCAGATCTTCTCTTTGATTTAATCCTTCTTCCTGAGCTGTACTCGGACACAGTGGGGAGGAAAACCTCCCTTTTAACAGGAAGGAGAGTGTAACTCAAAGAACTCAGCACTTTGTGGTAAAAAGCATAAAATCTGGTAAAGTTTTAGCCAAAGGTATCCCAAAGAGATGTAGATATAATGCCATACTGAATTTTTCCATGGCGGCCATGGCAGCCATTTTTAGAAAATGGCCGCTGATGATAACCAAAGTATGCTACATTTTCTAATCAGGGATGGATATTTATTTATATCTTAGCCAAAATTATTCCAAATTATACACAGTTTTGGGGAATTGAAACATGAATGATGATATTTTCAAGATGGCTACCATGACTGTAGGGATGTAAAGATTACTGATAAAATGGTTAACGGTGATAAAATTCCCAACGTTTAGTAATACCGTTTCAAAATTTAATAATCGTTAAAACCGTGACTGATTATTGCACTTGGAAAAACGCACAGTGATGCTGTTCATTGGCTGGAAAAGCAGCAGCAGTCCCAGTTTACAATGTTTAATTCATGAAAACATGGCGGAAGGCAACTAAGGCGCCCACATGGACAGTTCTCTTGATATTTTTTCCCTTTAAAAAGGACAAAGTAGAAATTTAGACACATTTTGGATATTTTTAAAGATGCTGGGGGATATTTCTATAAAACCATGATAAAAATGATAACCGTGATCATTTTGGTCACAATAACCGTGATATGAAATTTTCATATCGTTACATCCCTACATGACTGGCATGAAAATAGTTTGCAATCAAGTTAATAGATTTGCATAATAAGGAAGATGTTGGTGTCACTCCAAAATTTTCAAGATGGGGAATTCAAATGTGAAACTGAAATTGCAGACAAGCTTCCTTCCATCTCGCACTTCATCCTCATTAGGCATATATATATATATATACACTGCCTGGCCCAAAAAAAAAGTCACCACCAAAAAAAAAAGGTCATTCACTCTAATACTTTGTTGGACCGCCTTTAGCTTTGATTACAGCACGCATTCACTGTGGCATTGTTTCGATAAGCTTCTGCAATGTCAAAAGATTTATTTCCATCCAGTGTTGCATTAATTTTTCACTAAGATCTTGCATTGATGATGGTAGAGTCTGACCGCTGCCTGTGCCATCAGGCAAGAAAAAGTCCGTTGCTGGAATAACCTGCTCATTCAGTATATTCAGGTATCAGTTGACCTCATTCTTTGAGCACATACTGTTGCTGAACCTGGACCTGACCAACTGCAGCAACCCCAGATCATAACACCGCCCCCACAGGCTTGTACAGTAGGCACTAGGCATGATGGGTGCATCACTTCACCTGCCTCTCTTCTTACCCTGATTCGCCCATCACTCTGGAACAGGGTAAATCTGGACTCATCAGACCACATGACCTTCTTCCATTGCTCCACAGTCCAATCTTTATGCTCCCTAGCAAATTGAAGCCTTTTTTTCCGGTTAGCCTCACTGAATAGTGGTTTTCTTACGGCTACACAGCTGTTCAGTCCCAATCCCTTGAGTTCCCTTCGCATTGTGCGTGTGGAAATGTTCTTACTTTCAGTATTAAACATAGCCCTGAGTTCTACTGTTGTTTTTCTTCGATTTGATCTCACCACACGTTTAAGTGAGCCGATCACGATCATTCAGGATTTTTTTCCGGCCACATTTCTTCCTTGAAGATGATGGGTCCCCACTATCCTTCCAGTTTTTAATAATGCGTTGGACAGTTTTTAACCCAATTTTAGTAGTTTCTGCAATCTCTTTAGATGTTTTCTCTGCTTGATGCATGCCAATGATTTGACCCTTCTCAAACAGACTAACATCTTTTCCACGACCAAATGCGGGTGAATTTCAGCAGTGGCGGGTAACTAAAGTAAATAAAAGTTTGTATTCTTACCTGCTGCCCGCCAACACTAGAGAAAAATATAATCCACAGCATATTTACCCGCAAAACACGAGTAAAACGTCCCACTGCAGGAGACACAGGACTCTGCTTTGAGCAGAAGGAGACGAGCTGCTGCTACCAACATAGCAAAGTAGCATCAACAAGCTAGTAAACGCTTAGAAATATATTCAGGAATCAAAATAGAGGAAAGACAGGTAGAGAAGCCGTCTGTGTGGTGTGGGGGTGTCGGAACTTTACGACAGTGAAAGGACACCACTAGAGAGCCCTGAGCTGAACTTACTGAGTTCTGCTTTAAGAGACCACCCTTGTCATCAGAAATAATGGTCATGTAATCGAGTACCAACTGTGGTGTGAATTGTGTGACTAAAAGAGACAGAAAAGAAAATCTAGAATGCCTAAAAGTTGTTTTTGGAAGTACAATACCATAGCTATTGATGTAAGAACTTAATAATCAAAATCACTTTTCAAGAAAAGCATGGAAAATCAGTTCTTAAATTAAACTCTTATTAGCTATTTTTGACATTATCATTATATTATATCACTTTTATACTTTTAATGGTACCCAGGCATTAAAATGACAAATATGAGAAAACAAGGATGGCCTCTTAATTTTTTTACTTGACTGTATATATATTAGGGCTGTGCGATATACTGATACCATATCGCAATATGATATTCACATGAGAGAGATATGATATTTACACATATCGTTATATCACAGTATTAGTTGTGCAAATTTTTTTGCTTTATTTTTTCGTAACGACCCAGCTACACCCTAACTGACTACATGGGGGTCACCCGATTATTTAATAAGGGTGGGAAAAAATATCGATACACTGAAATATCGCAGTATTTTCATATGCCAATACCATATCTATATTTAAAAACACGGTATAGATCTATTTTACCAATGAAGTCCTGCGAGATATTGTTTTGTTACAAAATCTCATGAGATTTCATGAAATACCGTGAGATTTTGTAACAAAACGATAATATCTCGTGAGATTTCATTAGTAAAACAGATCGATACTACGTCTTTAAATATAGATATGGTATCGGCATATGAAAATACTTCAATCAATCAATCAATCAACTTTTATTTGTATAGCCCTTTGCAATAACCAGAATGGTACTCAAAGTGCTTCACAATTAAGCCATAAAAGTACATCAATACATAAAACTGAAAAATCAATAAAACAGGATAAGAAAGAAATAAGAAGTAACTGGGAAGTGCCATAGCACCGCAGGGTATTAAGAGCCTGTAGGAAACGCATATAATAAGTTAAAAATAGATGGACAAATAAATAAATAAAAACCTTACCTAAAAAACTAACCTAGATGGAGTTAAAGGCTAATCTAAAAATATTTTAATAATTTTTCCCACCCCTACTATTTAAACTGTCTGGAAGACAATCCTCCCCAAGACTTCTACAAAGAAATCATAAAAACCTTCCAACTATCTTTAATTACTTCGATTTCACAAACATTTCTAACCAGTGTTTTGTCAGTTCCATCACTGCAGTGGAGCGATACCTTTACACTAAACATGTTTCAATACTAAAAAACAGCTGTTTGATATGAAATGAAACTTACAGACAAATTAGGGTAAAAATACAGATATATATTGTATAACGTCATCTGAAACAAATATATCGTGAAATGATATTTGGTCCATATCGCCCAGCCCTAATATGTGTATATATATATATATATATATATATATATATATATGGAAATAAAAATTGGGGGCTCATCTAAAATCCCTATGTCTGTAAAATGAATAACTGTTATTGTAAGAGTGTTAAACTATTGCAGAAAATGTAACGGAGTGGCTGTTGAAGCACAGCCATGGCACACTGGTGACACCACTGCTGTGAAACTCTGCATGGGGTTCAGTGTCAGCTAAAAACACTTTGCACGAATTCTGTTATTTCTGAAGTCATTGTAAATCTACTGCTTGTGGTAAAAGTTTAGTGAGAATGTAGTTTAGTTTCCTAAATGTTCAATGCTGCCATTTAAAGTTTCAAGAATATATAAATAGTAGAGTGATTTGTAAATAGTTCTTCAACTCTGTTGATCAAAGACATTAATCTAAAAGTCAGTTCAGTGAAATTGTGATGGCAACAGTTTTGCTTTACATGTACCTCCAACTTACAGACACACAGAGACACAGGCAAATAGGGTAAAAATTGAACTAACTGGTATCACCATGAAACTTTCCTGGTTTATTTCTCACATTAGAGCTATCATTTTTTGTTTTGTAGGTTTTCTGAAATTTTATTTTTAAATATGCAAATTAGGTGTTGTATAGCCAAAAATTGGCGAATTTGCATACATTTCTAGGAAAAAATCTAAACACAGGATTAAGCCAGGAGTTTCTTTTAAATTTTGTTCACATATTAAAGTCAAAAGTTTTTACAGAGGGGATTTTGGATATCTCTATAGATCATTTAACAATTAGAATATACTGTCAACAATCAGAAAAAAATCATTTTTGGGCATATTTTTAGGATGAAATGTTCTATAAATCAGGCGCTGAATGATATATATAAAAAAAATCCTTCTGTAAAAACTATGAATACAGTCAGGAGCAAAACTTGAAAGTCTGGTTTCTGTAAGTGCTCCTGAAGTGGAGTTTTTTTTTTTTTTTTTTTCCCGGAATAAAAGAAACAATTCATTTTGAGAAAACAGCCTTTAAAGTTTTGGATTGTTAAATTCTCCACATTTTTGTTCTATAACACTGTTTACAGACATCAGATCCAATCAGATTCATGAACTGGAAATGTCAAGTTTAGTTGAGACGACATCATTCAGGAAAAAGAGAAGTTTCCAACGATACCAGACGTGACGGGGTTCAGACGAGTACCACGGTGCTGCGCTCCGTTTGAAAACAGTTTCGAGGGAATTTGGGTTCATCAGACAAAGTATCATAAAAATAAACTCCTAAAATATTTATTTTTGACCTTTTTTTTACACTAGTCTAAAAGAAAACATATTGAAGGAGGAAAAAAAAATCTCAAAATTGACCGGGTGATGAAAAAACTGTGTTTTTACCTGTAGTCGTCCCCCCCCCCACACACACACCCCTTAAAGGTCATAAAACGAGGGATCCATTCATAGCTGATTCGTAGCACTTGGAGAGAGATTTATCTCTTTGTTCTAAATTAATCATCCATAAATGAAACATATAAAATAAATGAATTGATGTAGAAGCATAACTAAATAAATTCTGTTTCCGTGACTGACAGGTTCTCCACCCTTTTCCTCCTGTGAACGTTCGGACGATCCACAGCACCAGCAGGAGCCTGCGATGATGAGCCGGAGCAGTAACTACCTACCCGTCCCTGGGGAGGAGAAGAACCTGGACGGGGACTTCTCCAAGGCCAGGAACGAGTCCATAGTAAGACGCTGCATCTTTGATATCTTTGTACCGGCCTCCAGCGTGAGGTGCAGGCTCAGACCTGGATGCTGACGGATGCTGGTGTGAGGTGAAGCTGCAGACTGAGCCACACAGAGCTGGTTAGAGGCGGTTCCATACGTCATTCTTCATATTTTAGATGATCTAGTGTGAAGTTCTACAGTAACTGGGGTAACTGGGGGTTAACTCATGTCCAGGTAGAGAGCCCATCAGTCTCCTTGCATGCAAACTGAACTTAATTAGTTTAATTCATTATAATTTGCGGTAACTGGTGCGAAGCACCAATTATGCTGCAGAGATTACGAGCTTCATCGGCTGTAGACTCAGAAGAAGCTTTGTTCGTGGATTTAATCTTTTCAGTGCAGAATAAAAGCAGCTTTCTCTCTCTACCGGTTGGGTGGAGTTTTTCTCTTTTTTTCACCTTTCTCTGTATCTAAGCATGTAGAAAGGAGCTGTTGCTTTAAATACAGCATCCATTGAGCTTTGAGGATTATCTGCAGGAACAGCGATGCCGTACAGATGCAGCCGTTTTAGTTTTCTTGCTTTGGAAATGAGTCTCCACCCACCTGTGTTCAATATGGTCCATAAATATATATAAACAGACTAATCAAACCTTAAGTATGTAGGCAAAGACCCGCCCGATATACATGAGAAAGTGTGCTTCTACTTGGATTAATCTGATCTAGTCAACATTTATATTGAGTTTTTATTGAGTTTTTTAAAATTTTATTTTGTATCAGCGTGCCAGTGCAGCAGGGTTAAACTAGTTAAATTTAGCAAACCTTTGTGCATCCTGCTGATCATCTGAAAGTCGAACCCAGCG
Source organism: Atherinomorus stipes (assembly GCA_023101725.1). Classification (NCBI taxonomy): domain Eukaryota; kingdom Metazoa; phylum Chordata; class Actinopteri; order Atheriniformes; family Atherinidae; genus Atherinomorus; species Atherinomorus stipes. The sequence goes on along the minus strand of JALJCO010008815.1, from coordinate 148,200 downwards.
TCACGCTGATCTGCTGATATGAGCTTGGTGAACGGACCCTGTGAGGATGGGCCTTACTATTCTACACCACGTACACCCACATCTTCCTCCCTCCCCCATCACCCATACCTCCTTCCTCCACCCACTCACACACCAGCTACCAGAGCACCACCACTGCTACCACACCACCAACACACTCCCACACACACTGATCCCTCCACCCCAACACACACACACACACCCTCACTCCCACATACACTCTGAGCTTCCCCCCTGCTTACTTCTTCCTCCATACACACTCCCAACCTCCTCCCTCCCCACCCTCCTCCTCCTACACACCTCTCTCCTCCTGCACGGTCCTCCCTCCTGTCACTCTCCAACATTCACATTCTCTAACGCCGTCAGTGGGGCTGCAAAAGATCAAACTTGACCTATTGAGCCTAAAACGATGTTTTGAACCAGCCTGTAAACATGTTTATTTCTGCTGTAAACATGTTTATTTCTGCTGTAACATGTTTATTTCTGCTGTAAACATGTTTATTTCTGCTGTAACATGTTTATTTCTGCTGTAAACATGTTTATTTCTGCCGTAAACATGTTTATTTCTGCTGTAACATGTTTATTTCTGCTGTAAACATGTTTATTTCTGCTGTAACATGTTTATTTCTGCTGTAACATGTTTATTTCTGCTGTGAATTTGGTCTTTTTAACATGGGAGTCTGGGGATTTGCTCTGTTTTGGAGCCCCTAGTGGATAAAGAGAGAGAACAACATTTTTTAAACTTCACTTCTGGGAGTTTGCCCCTTGCTCTCATGTCACAGATTTTCTTCTTTCCAACACTACATAAATGACAATTACCCATCCTACATTTAGGTCACTTGCTGAATTGGCTGGAATGTTAAATTTCCTAATTTCAGCTAGGGCTGTGCGATATACTGATATGATATCGCAATATGATATTTACATGAGAGATATTATATTTACACATATGGTTATATCGCGGTATTAGTTGTGCAAATTTTATTGCTTAATTTTTTTGTAATGACCCAGCTGCACCTGGACACCTGATTATTTAATAAGGGTGGGAAAAAATATTGATTCACTGAAATATTGTGATATTTTCACATGCCGATACCATATCTATGTCTTAAAACGTTGTATCGATCTATTTTACAAATGATATATCACGATACATCATCGTTTTTTTTACAAAATCTCATGAGATTTCACGAAATACTGCGATATTTTGTAACAGAACGATGAAATCTTGCAGTATTTCGTGAAAACTAATGAGATTTCGTAACAAAAAGAAATCTTATGAGATTTCATGAGTAAAATAGATCAATACTGCGTTTTTAGATATAGATATGGTATCGGCATATGAAAATATCACAATATTTCAGCTTATCAATATTTTTTTAGACCCCTATTATTTAAACTGTCTGCAAGACAATCCTCCCCAAGACTTTTACAAAGAAATTATTAAAAACCTTCCAACTATCTTTAATTACTTTGATTTAACAAACATTTCTAACCAGTGTTTTGTCAGTTCCATCACTGCACTGGAGCGATACCTTTATGCTAAACATGTTTCAATACTGAAAAACAGGTGTTTGATATGAAATGAAACTTTCAGACAAATAAAAAATACCAGTATATAACGTATATCGTCATCTAAAATAAATATATTGTGATATGATATTTGGTCCATATCGCCCAGCCCTAATTTCAGCCCACATTTGGCAGGTTGGTGGGCGATAAGTCAGACCTGGTACTAACAGTGGAATCTGGACCACCCAACCTGATCTGCACGTTTCCATAAGCCAGCCAGATGGAAAGATAAAGTAGAGCTGCATATCCTTTCAGCTGCATGTAGAAACTGTGCAACCTATTTATCAAAATGCATGAGTTTACGTTATTTCCCCCATAAGAAAACAGTCTTACGCTAAATATTGAACAACGCGGGATCCATCTTGGTGCAGGACTTTCCTTGTTTTCACTTTCCAGGAGGAGCTTGAGCTGACTAGGCTGTCCCTGAGTCAGTCCTCAGACACATTTGAGTTAAAAAAGCCACAATGTGAGCATAAGCAGCCCAGACTACATCTGTGTCCTCTGAGCAGTCATGTCCGTACGTCTTTGCACTGCAAAAGCTCAAATCTTAACAAGTGCATTTTTCTAATATCCAGTCAAAATATCTCATCACACTCAAAATAAGACAAAATTACTTAAAGAGAAACATTTCAGTACGATATAATATCATGTTTTAGGGCAATGCATCTTATTTCAAGAAATCTTATCAAGAAAACTGTGCTTGCGCCATTGGCAGAATTTTTTTGCTTACTAGCTAAAAGTTTGGTTTTACATATTTAAGAGTTACCAAGATTTATTTTGTTTATGAGAAAAAAATTCTGTCAATGGCATAAGCAAAATTTTCTTGATAAGATTTCTTGAAATAAGATGCATCGCCTTAAAACAAGAGCTTATATCGTACTGAAATGTTTCTCTTTAAGTGATTTTATCTTATTTTGAGTGTGATGAGAAATTTTGACTGGATATTAGAAAAATATACTTGCTGAGATTTGAGTTTTTGCAGTGTGGAGTATTCACACCTTCCACTGAGCTCCTGTTCACACATCAGTGAGTTTCATTGTCTGTGTTTGGGAGCAGTTTTCTGGCTTCATCGCTGACTGAAGCCACGCTGGATCCTGAAATCATCCCTGCAGAGGCATATTTGGATTTTAATCCTTGAACATTTAAAAGCTGCCTCAGCTTCTGCATGCAACACCGAAATGCAGTAAAGCTGAGAAAGCTGCTGGGCCGTCTCATGCTGAGCTTATGGTAGCGCAGAGATGTGTGTGTGTGTGTGTGCGTGTGGGGGCGGTTGTGGGGAAGTGGAAGCCCAGAGGAGAGGACAACCTCATTTCCCGGCGGCTTGGTGAGAAAAAGTTTCTATTGGTGAGTGAAGCGTACACCACAACATCCTCATCTGCCCTCTGAGAAGTGAGCTCTGACCTTTGCAGCAATGACTACTTCCTGTTTAGAGAGGGCTGATCACGCATGTGAATCTGTGTGTGTGGCACACACACATGAAGCCTTGTTGGACAGTAGGCTCGGCGCTGTGAGGAGGACAAGCTTTAACACCCCGTCTGCTGAATCAATGCTGGTTTTATGATTCATTGTTGATCTACAACCATGAGGGTAATTCACCTGCGTTCAGCCAGAGTTTATGACTCTTTTATTGGCAGCAGACTCTTTCATCTGCGTGCACTGCCATGTAATTGCTTCTTTATCAGCATTTAAAACAGATAAAGCAGATTTCAGCTTGTTTTATTATCATGAATTCCTGCAGTAAACCTGTATTACTGGCCCTGTAAACACCATCAGCTCCACCCCTCTGGGACTGGGTCCTACCCCCGTCTTAATTCCTGGTCTCATAGATCCAACCAGGTGTTGGAAACATTCCTCAGAGATTTTGCTCCATGTTGACATGACAGCATCACGCAGTTGCTGCAGATCCGTGATGAGAATCTCTCGTTCCACCACATTCCAAAGCTGCTCTGCTGGACGGAGATCTGGTGACTGTGGAGGTCGTTGGAGTTCAGTGAACTCATCGTCATGTTGGAGATGATGTGAGCTTTGTGACATGGTGGAAGTAGCATCAGAAGAGGCTCCACTGTGGTCATAAAGGGATGGACATGGTCAGCAGCAATACTCAGGTAGGCTGTGGTGGTTAAACCGCCACGTTGGTGCTAAGGGGTCCAAAGTGGGCCAAGAAAACACCACCACCACCAGCAGCCTGAAGGCTCGATCCAAGGCAGGATGGATCCATGCTTTCATGATGTTTCCACCACATTCTGAGCCTAGCATCTGATTGTGGAGCTGAAATGGAGACTCATCAGACCAGTGACAGTTCTCCATCTTCTATTGTCCAGTTCTGGTGAGTCTGTGTGAATTGTAGCCTCAGTTTCCTGTTCTTAGCTGACAGGAGTGGCACCCGGTCTGGTCTCCTGCTGCATTCTGGTCCAGACAACTGCTGCTGACTGGATATTTTCACTTCTTCAGACCATTCTCTGGAAACCCTAGATGGTTGTGTGTGTGAAAAACTCAGACCAACAACCATTAAATCCCCTTTCTTCCTCATTCTGATGCTCAGTTTGAACCTCAGCAAGTTGTCTTCAGCATGTCTACACGACTAGATGCTGCCATGTGATTGGCTGCTTACATATCTGTATTCACAGAATGTGTGCAGGTGGAGCTGATGAAGAGGATGGTGAGACATAAGCTGCCTGTTATTTCATACAGGATCTGGTATAAATTTTGAGCCAATCAGATTCTCTCAGAGCAGAGGGATGTGCATTGTAGGTGATGCTTTATGTTGACTCAATAGCTACGCTAAATTATCTGGTCAACATTGAAAACAAATGAATCTGTCCACGCAGCACTGAACGCTCCGTTTTCATCAGACATTTTTCTTCTCCATAGTCGGCCTACCTGGCTGGGAAGTGATCAAAGTGCAGCGCATGACAGGGTCGGGCTTTCGAAATAGTCTTTTGCTCGTTTATTCTTCACTTTAAATGCCGTAACCGCAGCAACAGCAGCGCAATGTTGCATCCTTCTGTAGTGAGAATCCAATCACAACAGAGACGCTCCGCTCTGAGACGTTCGTGGGACAGGACGCAGGAGGAAAGCTCGGCGCTCCGCGGCACGTCCACACTCAGTGATATTCCTGGTTTATAATCAATTCCATTTTAAACGTTTAATTCCGTGATTGCTGATTTGGCAGCAGCACATGAGCATGAAGTGCAGTTAATAACACTGACTGGCTGCATAAAGATGTGTGGATCACATCATGCTGGACAGTTACTCCTGTTTTACTGCAGTTATCTGCTTTCTGCACCTTTCGCTCAATTGGCTGCTTTGCAAAACGGTACGAAATAAATTGTCTTTAATTTAGTCGAGTTGGATTTTATTTCATGTGCTGCATTTGCTGTTATCGGAGAACACGGGAAAAGTGCACAACTGCACATGCGCTGCTCAGAGGGATCATCATAATCTTCAAATTTAGAATAAAATAAGAGAAACTTTATTGTCCCACAAGGCATAATTTGTCTTGGGTTTTTAGAATCACATTATTGAAGTGAATGAACTAAAATAAAATAAATTCTGATTAAATCGTCTAGATTATTTTTCAAATGCCAGGAGCCGCATCAGATAGTGATGTGTCATGCTCAGAAGAGCCGGCTTCCAGTTTGTTTGTTTTTTAGGAGATCACAGTACTTTGTTTTGACTTGCCACTGGAGGCCATGCGGCTAGTCAGATGTGAGCATATAGGTTTGTGCAAATATATGAAAACAGAGAGGAAGGCAATGTTCCATTGCAAGTTAGTGGTGAGGAGCGTGCGAGCGCATGTGTGTCCGTGTGTGTGTGTGTGTGTGTGTGTGTGTGTGCATTGCGTTGTCTTGTAGTATAACCATGTGACACTTGAAAATTAATTTTTTTAGTTTTATTGTATTGTGTATCTTTTCTTTACCTGCCTAGGGACCACTGATGCTAATTAGCTTGCTAACTATAATCCAGCATGTTTAGACTACCTCTGTTGGTACATATGTTCATCAATATGTACTGTCCCTATCAAATAATATAAATAAAAAGTTTGAAGATAGAATAAAAACACAGAATTTTTAGGCTTCTCATAAAAGTACTGAATTCAGAAAAGTTTTTAACACACAAACCATTAATTAATTGCAAAATTAAGGGAAAATGTAGGACCACAAATATCTTAAATTAAGGGCCGTTCGGGAATCGAAGGAGCCGGCTCTTCTTTGGGAGCCGAAACAAAAGAGCCAAACTTCCCATCACTAGCATCAGAGGGATGAAAGAGCCGCGGGTTGCTGACCCCTGTCCCAGGCCCAGGGTAGGAGAGGGACCCTGGACTGGGCCCGGATTGTATTCGCTTTCAAACCCCTCTCAAAATATTAACAGCAATTTAGCAAGCCACAGCGAATCTTCCATTAATGAGAAGTTAATGTAAGAGCAAGTTGCATCTCCATATAATTTTCAAGATGCCAGTATTTTCCGTCAGATATGTGGTGAAAGATGATGGGGTTGTATTAGAGAACGGTCCATGGTAACTGTAATGGTCTTAACAATGCAAGTTTTCAGTAGTCTTGTTATTCTGTTGAATTCAGTGAGATTAATGACAGTAGTCGCCACATCACTCTGAGGATGCGTCACCAGGAGAATATTAAGGGATCATATACACTTAACTCACAGCTCAGTAAGATAGAGGGAGAGCCACAAAGCATGATGGGAAATATAGCTTGCTGTAAACTGCACCGTGTCTCTGTACAATGGCACATAAATTGCCAAAAGCATTCACTCAACAATCTAAATAATTGGATCAGGTGTTCCAGTCCCTTCCTGCACCTCCTGTGGCTGCAGGTGTAAAAGGCATGCAGACTGTTTCTACATGTGTGAAGGAACGAGTCGCTGTCAGGAGCTCAGTGAATTTCAGCGTGGTAATGTGATAGGATGCCACCTGTGCAACAAGTCCAGTCATGAAATTTATTTGCTTCTAAACATTCCACCGTCAACTGTCAGTGATATCATAACAAAGTGGAAGTGACTGAGAACGACAGCAACTCAGTCAGGAAGTGGTCGAGCCAATAAAATGACTGAGCGGGGTCGGCAGATGCTGATGCTGAGTGTCCAAAGGTCATCAACTTTCTGCAGAGTTGATTGCTGCAGACTTAAAGAGGCCTTCAGATCAGCTCCAGAACAGTGCGAAGAGAGCTTCATGGTAGGGGTTTCCACGGCGACCAGTAGCATCCAACCATACATCACCAAAAGCAAAGCATTAGATGCAGTGGTGCAGAGAACGTCGCCACTGGACTCTGGATCAGTGGAGTCTGATGGAAGAGTCTGCATATGATGGTTGCCAGGACAACGCTGCATGTCTGACTCCATTGTGCCAAGTCTTAAGTTTGGTGGAGGGACATTATTGTTAGGGGGAGTGGGTAACCTAGTGGTAATGGCGTAGGCTTTGGCGCGGCGATGGTGCATACAGAAATGGTTAAAATGCCAATTTCCCCCCGGGGAACATACAGTAACAGTATATCAATTTTTTTTTCCGGAGCAGGGCTTGGCCCCTTAGTTCCAGTGAAAGGAACTCTGGATGCTTCAGCATACCCAGAGATCCTGGTCAATTCCATGCCCCCAACTCTGTGGGAACAGTTTGGGAATGGTCCTTTCCTGTTCCAACATGACTGTACCTCCACACATGGATGAGCCAGTTTGGTGTTGATGAACCAGACTGGCCTGAGTCCTGATGCCGACCTGATAGAAGACCTGTGGGATGAATTAGAGCGGAGACTGAGAGTCAGGCCTTCTCGTCCAACATCAGTGTGTGACCTCACAAATGGAGAGGGACCCAACTGTGGTCACGGTACATCATCGCCATATATCCAATCCACGCCGGAAGTCCCAAGTGGAAGTTTCTTTTTCGTGTAACTTACTAAAATACAACCCTAACCCTAACCGCCCGACTACACCATACACATCTGTTTACAAGCCGCAGATAGATACTCTTGGCAGTGTTTAACTAACTTCCTCTTGAGACTTCCTGTATGGATTGGATGTATGGCGGCGCCCCTTGGCGGCCATTGTAACTGCAGTTAGGTACTCTTGGCACAAATGTGCTTCTGGAGGAATGGTCAGATAATCCTATAAACACCGTAAACATTGTGGAAAGCCATTCCAGGAGAGTTGAAGCTGTTCTAGCTGCAAAGGGTGGACCAACGTCTTTTTGAACCCATTTAATTAACAATGGGATGTCTTTTAAGTCCATATGAGAATCAAGGCTGGGGAGACATTTTAGCAATATAACTCTCATCCAAACAAGAAGTCAACACTTGGAAAAAACGCTGTCGACTTTAAGCGCTGTTTCGGCATATTGATTAGTCAATTAGTCGTGCACATCTTTACTGTTTGAATTTAGGTTTCTATCTTCATTGGCTGCCAGAAACAATCTTTTAACTCTGACTTGAAGCCATTTTTTAAAGATCTTTTTCTCACCACCAGTGTTCAGTATCCTCCCTCAGGCTACAGGCAGCATGTATGTTACTTTCAGAGCGGCGTTTTAGTGAACCAGCTCTTTCATGTCTGTTCTGTCCTTGCTGTGTCCTTTGTATGTTACTCTGATGATAAACCCCCCCCCCAAGCATCACAATCTTTCCTGTAAATAATGAAAACAAATATTCGTCCATTAGATGAACTACCCGCCTTTCATGGTTAAATCAACTTGCAGGGGTCAGTGGAAGCAGCTGAGAATATATGTGTGTGTGTGTGTGTGTGTGTGTGTGTGTGTGTTTGACTACTGTGTGTCTCTAAGTGTTAGTATAACCTCAGCCATCACACACAAACACACACACACACACATGCTCGGTTATATCTCCATCTCCTCAGAGGACAGTACGTTTCCTTACCCTGACCTCAGCTCTTAGTTTTCACCCAAAGATTTAATGATTCACATTATATGAATCTGCTTTTTGTTCCCAGAGGGAAGCCCAGTTCTGACAAGCGGATTGTTGGAAAAGATTTCTCCCACAGCACGAGTAATACACTCACACACGAAGACAGGGTTGGCTGAAGCTTCCAGACTGCCTGCAGTTTAGTTTACCAAGTGTCAGCATGGTACGCTCGACCTGATCTGGATAAGACTGGACAAGATGAGACGGGCTTTTTGTTGTTAGTTCGACATCAGGAGATAGATGTTGCAGCTGTGTCTGGTGTGACAGAGAAGTACAGTTCATTCCTCAAATTCCTCCACGCCTTTCAGAAAACCACACGAGCGAAGACACTGAAAATTTTAGCTTTTAAAACAATAGACAAAACACAGAACTGTCCCATCTGTCACTTCCTTTTGTCTGCAGATTCTTCCTCTTCTTCATAATTTGACTTTGTTTTCAGATTCTTTGGAAAAAATAGATGTATGAAATGGCTGGATTTGACCTGAACTGGAAACAATGATGTTTTGTGAAACAGTGCTGTCTTTTTCTCTGCACATCCTTAATTTATCACACCTCTATGTTGCTCTGAGCTTTAAACCTTGTGGGGTGATATGATTTACTTCCCTTCAGGTACTTAGTGGATAAAGGTCCTCTCCCTCTGTTATAGAAACATTGCACATTCATTTTCCTTTTTTTCCGCCCTAAAATCTGACAATGAACTTCAGTCCTTCCAAAAGCTACCAAACATTCAAATTTTAACCTTTGAAAAGCCAATATGATTGCATGTCACAGTTATTGATTCACATAAAATGAGTTATTTTCCATATGTTGCGTGTTTTGCGTGCAATTTTTCGTAAAAACAGCGATTACTTTTGATCAAATTGCCATTTAATTGATTGGATATTTGGTAGTTTTGGTAAGGACTGAAGTTGAATGAGGGATTTGAGCAAAAACACTGGAAAAAAAATGTTAATCTGTCATGTTTGTTGGAGAAGACTTATTTTGTTCTCTAATGAACTGAAAGGGTGTTATATTTGGCCCCAATGTCCTGTTGACCTCAAGTAAGAACTGAAATTGGAAACGCAAAGTTCTTTAGAAGCAACTCTCTTACAAAAAATTATCCCAAATGAGGGAAGTCAACTAGATGAGTGGCCAAAAAATTGAGGAAAAAAAGACCTGAATGGATAGAAAAGTCCCCAATGACCAACAAGGGTTAAAAGGAAGGTTGAGAGAAGAAAAAAAGGACTACGAAGCGGACGATTCAGAGTTCAGGCCTGAAACGTGGGCGGTCTGTCCAAGAGAGACCACACATATCTTTACAGCTTTTTGTATTGTCAGAAAGTTCAAGGACCTGATATCAGACAAAAGGAGAGAAAGATGCAGCAGACAGGAAGCAACAGCATCACCTTTACAACCAAAATGGAGACAGCTGCTACGCCAGCAAACCAACATCACAGAAAACATCCGACGGCTTCTGTTAGAAAAAAAAAAGCACGCAATCATAGGGGGCACGAGGGCTGGGGGATGTGGCCTAAAATCAGTATCACAATATATTGAACAGTTCACCACGGTAACGATAAATGGACGATAAATTGTTTCAGACTGGATGGGGTGGAGTCACGTGACTGCAGACGGTACACGTAGCTCAGTGTCTCAAAGGGACATGAGCACACCACCAAAACAGCCAAAAACACTTTTCATTTTAATATAACACCGATATTCTGCCATTACTGCAGCTTGATGTGACTTCTAGTTTGGCAGATAGATAACAGGTTCCTCAATAAACACCCAGGAGCCAGTAGATATTTTGGATACTTATGAGAAGCTCTGTGAAGCTGAAGTACAAACATACAAATGTAATAAACTTAAATGAGTCAGGTTCTTATTTACAATTATTTTGTTTTATATATTTGTAATATTTAGCAAATATTACTTTGTGTCCATGAAAAACATAGTGATGAGTTTCCCTACATAATGCTATCAATTAGCATGAATGCTAACTTAACATTGAAAAACCCATAGACAGGCTAAAGCAATTAGCATCACTACCGTTTTCAAAATGTTTAACACAAACAACATTCCTTCAAACGTTTATCACTTTTCACCGACATCAAATAAACTTAACTGATCACTTGCAGACATATGTTACGTACAGAAAACGTGCAAAAGATGAAGAAAAACACTGCTGCAATGAAGGAGTGTCACGCTGCAAAAAACTACGGCAAGTTTGACAGAGCAAAAAAGTTCTGTGCGGCAATTCCACTGCTGGCTTTTTTTTTTTAAGGGGCAGCAGCCCCGAACATACAGACATGGGCAAAGTGACGTTGGTTATCGCTGTAAATTTTGGTGTCGGTAATTTCCAGTTTATCGCTCATCCTAGGGAGCACCAAAAAAGACGAGCTGAGGGGTACATGAATCACATCAACACAGCTGATGGGTCCCAGGATGGCCTTTTTAAATCCACATCATGGCTGACTGGCAGAATGAATGTGAGAGGACATTACTGAGGGAAAAGGGGAGAATTTATTAATTTATTATTAATCTTTATTTACATTAAAGGGATAGTTCACCAACAGAATGATGTAACTTTATTTTCCACTTACCCTCATGGTGAGCAAGACTCTGGAGCACTTTTTTAATATCTCAAATGCAGCCAGCGATCAGGAAGGCTTCTCGTTTTCCCCCAACTTTCATATAATGGAGCCAAAAAGGTCCATAAACATCCACAAAAACTTGTCAATATTCCTCCATACTGCTCGTCCAATGTAATCCAAGTGTCCTGAGTGGGTAGCGTCCAGAATTTACTGGAAACCACATCATTTAGTATATTTTTAGAGCCTAAACAATAGTACATCTTACTTTCGCAAAACACGCAAATGCGCGTTCACGAAACTATGGGAGCCTCGGCATTCAGAGCCTACTCTGCCAATAATGCAAGCATAGAAGAAGAAATTTGCTGTTTACATTATGCTAAGAGCGACAGAGCTGCAGACAAACCAGGACAAACACAAGAGGGTCCAAGAGGGGTTGGATATTGATTTAAAACAAAGAAAAAAAGAAAATGAGAACGCGCGATCTCGTCTGCTGCGGCTTCCGTAGTTTCGTGAACGTGCATCAGCGTGCTCGCAGGGGATGCGATGTACTTCTGTTTAGGCTCTAAAAATATACTATATGATGTCGCTTCGAGGAAATTATGGACGCTACCCACTCAGGACACTTGGATTACATTGGACGAGCAGTATGGAGGAATATTGACAAGTTTTTGTGGACTTTTATGAACCTATTTGGCTCGGGCACAATCAAACTTTATTATATGAAAGTTGGGGAAAAACAAGAAGCCTTCCTGATCTCTGGCTGCATTTGAGATATTAAAAAAGTGCTCCAGAGTCTTGCTCACCATGAGGGGAAGTGGAAAATAAAGTTACATCATTCTGTGGGTGAACCATTTCTTTAAGGACAGATTCTTATTTACAGTGTTGGCCCGGCAAGTGCCAGAAAACATTTTTGTAGGGCATGGCGGACAATAATACACATCACTCTGCCAGCCGTCTGTAGGATGGAGAAAGAGGGACAGAGGTAGACAGAAGACAGGAGTCAGCAACTTTTACTGTCTGGAGAGATCTCAGGGAGGAGACGGGACGAAGACGATGCTGGATTAGCCGTCGTTAGGACGAGGAAGGATGGTGAGAATAAATGATGGAGGCCGCTGATCTCAGGCTGATGGATGTCGTGGTTTCGTCTCCTCAGGAGAGGAGCTTCACCTGATTCTACCTGCTTCCAGCCACCATGAAGGAACTTGTTTCTGCTCATAATGAACGTTTCTCATGTTCTCCTCTTTTATCTCTGAGGGAAAACTCGTGTCAGGGATGCCAGTTTAAACCTTTGTTTTCTCTGGATTCACTGTTGCTGCATCTCCGGCTGCCAGTTTGTGTGTTCGGCTGCGTACATTGACTAAACGGGTCTGCCCGTCATCATCATCACGAGACGATGAGGCAGTTTCTCTCCATAAGCCACCGGTCAGATGGAGACGGCTTCACTGGGCAGAATTATCGTATTGTGTGGATACACGACGACTGTAAAGAGGAATACATCTGTGAAATTATTGTGGTTGCTTTCATTTCCATTTACAGGATGTTTAAAGCACGTGAGCAATGATGAAAAACTAATTTTTTTAGCCTAACTTGCATCTTGTTGCTCTCTGTGACTCTTTCAGCCCATGAAAAGTTTCTACGGCGACGACGGCTCGTCTCTGCACCCACCGCTCGGCCCGTACTTCTCTGACGGGCAGCGGCGTGTGGACTACGTGCTTGCGTACAGCATCCAGAAGCCCAGCAGCATCCGTCGCCAGTCGTCCAGGTTCGGTGAGAACAACCTCTTTCGACGGCTTCGACGCAGCCTGAGCATGAGGAGCAGCCGAGCTCCGCTGCAGCCGAAGGAGGACCCGGAGATCGCCGCCCGGGACCAGCGCACCGACTACCACGAGGACGACAAGCGCTTCAGGCGGAAGGAGTTTGAGGAAAACCTCCTGGAGTCGGGACTAGAGCTGGAAAAGGATGAAGGGGTGAGAGCTGACGTGATTAGTGAGTCTGATTTTGGCTGCAGACATGATGATGATTTAAAAGATCTAACAAGGTCACACATTCAGATAAACTGGCTTATTGACCGAAGACATGCTTACGTGCTTTTAAGATCAGATAAAGGTGCCAACGAGTGACTCAGTTCAGTTTTCTGTTCTTAACTGGATCAACAGCCAACAGACTGAGGTTAGACAGCATCTGTGATGTGAGGATGTCTGATGAACACATGGTAACGGCTTGAAATGCACCAGATTATCTCCATTTGCAGCTCATTTAAAATCTGTTGTTAGAAGTTACTTCTCCAAAGTCGACACGGTGACATCATTGTTGCATCTATTAACAGTTTCGTATGCGTGTGCAAACTTGGGGGAAGAGGATATTTAAATAAGTCTCAATGTGATTTATAACCTTTGAAACTCTGCCATCACTTCTACCATCATCGGTGTCTCAGGAATGGCGCTGTGTAACTCTGGGGGGGGTAAACTGTGATGGATGCTTTACCCTTTAGGTGATCTACGGACGTTTTCCAGCATTTATATCTCATCCAGGAGGTTTACAATCCAGCTACTAAATGTAGTGTTTATTCAGAGACTCTGTGTAATAAATCCAGTTATCGATAACATTATTTATCCTATTTTCATCATAAAACATCACCATCACGACTATGTTGCTAAGAGACCTCTGTTTAGACCTGGAAATGATGAAGACACTTCATGTCAAACTTTCCACCAATCAGAGGGCTTAAATTGATGGTAATGTCCAATCAGGAGCCGCCAAAGATCAACGAGTGAGCAGAAAGTTCTACGTGTGTCTGAAAAGAAGGAAAATAATGATCCTCTATGGCTGGAATAAAGAAAGAAGAGCTTTCTGATGCAGCTGAGTTGGAGTTGGTTTGTGAGGATTGAAGGTAAATAGAAGCAGAAATAACTGGAAATGAGGGAAAAGTAGAAACATGGAAATAGTTTCTGTTGTGTGTTTGTTTCCGTGCCTGGAAACAAGACTTGAGAGATGATATGCAGATGAGAAAAGGCTTCACTGTTGATCTGTGTGGTTTTTCAACAAAGTTCTGTTAGTAATAAATTCTGGTTCTGGTTCTAGTTGGTCTTTATGGCGCTGATACATTCATTTACATCATTATAGCCTCATAATCTGAAAACTGAAGCTGAACTGGAACATAATGTCTGGATGCTGACTGGGATTAAAGGTTCCAGATGCTGACTGGGATTAAAGGTTCTGATGCTGACTGGGATTAAAAGTTCTAGATGCTGACTGGGATTAAAGGTTCTAGATGCTGACTGGGATTAAAGCTTCCAGATGCTGACTGGGATTAAAGGTTCTGATGCTGACTGGGATTAAAAGCTCTAGATGCTGACTGGGATTAAAGGTTCTAGATGCTGACTGGGATTAAAGCTTCCAGATGCTGACTGGGATTAAAAATTCTAGATGCTGACTGGGATTACAGGTTCTAGATGCTGACTGGGATTAAAGGTTCTAGATGCTGACTGGGATTAAAGGTTCTAGATGCTGACTGGCATTAAAGCTTCCAGATGCTGACTGGGATTAGAGGTTCTGATGCTGACTGGGATTAAAGCTTCCAGATGCTGACTGGGATTAGAGGTTCTGATGCTGACTGGGATTAAAAGTTCTAGATGCTGACTGGGATTAAAGGTTCTAGATGCTGACTGGCATTAAAGCTTCCAGATGCTGACTGGGATTAGAGGTTCTGATGCTGACTGGGATTAAAGCTTCCAGATGCTGACTGGGATTAGAGGTTCTGATGCTGACTGGGATTAAAGCTTCCAGATGCTGACTGGGATTAGAGGTTCTGATGCTGACTGGGATTAAAAGTTCTAGATGCTGACTGGGATTAAAGGTTCTAGATGCTGACTGGCATTAAAGCTTCCAGATGCTGACTGGGATTAGAGGTTCTGATGCTGACTGGGATTAAAGCTTCCAGATGCTGACTGGGATTAGAGGTTCTGATGCTGACTGGGATTAAAGCTTCCAGATGCTGACTGGGATTAAAAGTTCTAGATGCTGAATGGGATTAAAGCTTCCAGATGCTGACTGGGATTAAAAGTTCCAGATGCTGACTGGGATTAAAAGTTCTAGATGCTGACTGGGATTAAAAGTTCTGATGCTGACTGGGATTAAAAGTTTTGATGCTGACTGGGATTAAAGGTTTGGATGCTGACTGGGATTAAAGGTTTCAGATTCTACTGGCTGGTTTATATAAAAAAAAAAAAAAAAAAACAAGTTGATCAGTCGCAAAAGACGTTCTTGGACTTTTAAGGAACTACATGGAAGAGTTTGCTGGTTGCAGCAGCATTTCCCACAGAGGAGAAGGACGCGTTAAATAATGAGTTTTCCAGTGCTGCCGTAATTGCTGTGTGGAGCCGACGCCATGGTGAACAGAAGGGGGATGGATGGAGGGAGAATATCTCAGTTAATTAATCTGGACTGCCAGAGGAAGGCAGCATCAGCACAAAGTAATTGCCAAGACAAGTTCCTCTTAATTTAGTGGAGGAAGCGTCAGACAACGCGAGACTTTAAACTGCAATAATTACAGAACCATAATGACGATAATGGGAATAACTGAACCCTCTCCACGTAGCCAGCAGGTTCCTGAGCAGCAATGCAAAGTTTCCAGACTCGGGCAACATTCCCGTTCTGTGGAAAAGCAGCTGTTTATGAAACTGTGGAGAGCAGGAGGACACACTGCTTTGGCTTTGGCTGCATATTTGGCTTTAATGACATCAGATAGCAGATATCGCGCCCCTTCTCTACCTAAACAGCTAGAAAATATCCAATAATATCGATGTAGTTTAGCTGCAGATTGAGAATTTATGTCATACATGTGAAAATAGAACAGTATCAGTTTTCCTGAGGGCTTTAACATTTCTGTAAACATGCCGCTAAACAAGCTGCAGGGCTCTTATCAGGAAATTAGCTGCTTCTCACCAACAGTTGTGCATGTTTATGACTCCAGACAAGCCAGCAGGCGACGGCAGGACCAACCACTGCAGCTCGGATCGGGAATCCGGGCCGGTACGGCTCAGAGTGACGAGGCTGACACTGAGGAGCCATGATGAATCCAAGACATGGATGTTTGGGATGTGGAATGTCACCGCATGGTCATCCCTGGACTTGATCTCATAACAAGCATTAAAAATCCTCCAGATGTTCAAATCCTCGGTCCTTCTGGCAGAAAGTTATTTCTTTAGTTAATCCTCGTCTTTGAAGTGATTCCTCAGCGTTGCTTTGATGCAGTGTTTATTTTCCTGTCATATCTCATGTAAATATTGATGTTTGCTGGCCTCCTGACAGCTCCTCGGTCACAGCTGAGTATGTGCAATGTTAGAGGACATTTTTCTCCGGAGCAGCATCAGTGTTTTTGTCTTCTTTTCCCAGGAAAGGACAAATGGAGATAAAATGACTTTCCATCCTGGAAGTCATCCGATGAGCGCTGCATGAGCGACTCTTTGACACGAAGCAGAAAAGTTGTGGGAAAGGCTTTTAGCAACGGGCTCTAATGACCGATGCTCATCCTGTCTTTGGATGCCGGAGCAAACGGCAGAATTTGTCCAGTCTGGAGACGCTTCCTGTGTCTGTGACATGGAAGTTGCAGAGCTGATGGATATGATCAGGTTTCCTTCACTAATTCTGTTAGTTCCTGGTGCCCATTCGTCCTCCAGGAGTTATCATCTTCATCAGTAAGACCATTACGATTCAGCTCGTCTGGTAAAACAACCAGCTGATGACTGAAGATGAGGAGTTAAACATGTCATCTCACTTCATTTACATGTTATGCAACTTAAAGTGATGAAAAGATTAATTTATCTCAATATAAAGTGCTGCAACGTGATAACAGAAAAACACCCAAAATACAGTTACCTTCTGGAAATGGCTCCACTGCATACAGCATCAGATAACAGCATCGGTACTGGGAACCAGTTACAATAACATAACCTCCTGGTCCTCTGAAAACTCAAATGTAATTAAAACAGATAGTTTGAGTTAAAATAGGGGGGAAAAGATTTAAACAGACTAAAGTGGGATAAGAATATAATAAATACATTTAAAAGAACCAAACGAGGATAAGAAAAAGAAATTGGTGCATTAAAACTGACTGAAATGGAATATAAAAGTAAAATAAACCACTAAATTATGCCAAAGGTAGGATAAAACATTAAATAAACATTTACATTTAGGCTGACTAGGACAGGAAAATAGATCAAATATGGCAGATAAGTGAAAAATTCAACAGCATAAAATGCAACTTAAAACGGTTTAAATGACTAAAAAGTAAAATTTAGATGGAAGTAAAAATAAAAATCAAACAAAAGCAGATTTAAAAGGTGGGAAAATATTCATGTAGGATTTTAAATCCTGCATATTTCCTGCTGTCCCTGGGTCTCCCTGAAGGTTGATCCACAAACATGGCACAGGTTTCAGCTGGACCCTGTCCTGATGACGTGAGGGGTTTAACAGGTCCGTTTTAATGCTCACCACTTAGACCAGTAGGTCTCCTGGAAACCAGTAAAAGAATCCCCTAATCTAATCTGAAGCCAGTGCAGAAAATAAAGTACTTATCTTATATACATTTGCGTGAAAAAGTGTTTGCCCCCCCCCCCCGATTTCTTATTTTTAGCATGTTTGTCACACTTATGTTTCAGATCATCAAACAAATCTAATCGACAAAGATAACACAAGTAAACACAAAATGCAGTTTTTAAATGAAGATTTTTGTTGGTAAGGGGGAAAAAGTTCCAAACCTCCATGGCCCTGTGTGAAAAACCTGGTAACTGGTTGGGCCACCTTTAGCAGCAACAACTGCAATCAAGCATTTGAGGTAACAATGAGTCTTCTACAGCGCTGTGGGGGAATGTTGGCCAAGGTCATGCCACAGCATCTCAATCAGATTCAGTTTTCATTTTGTTGTTCTTAAGCCATTCAGAGGTGGACTTGCTGGTGTGTTCTGGATCATTGTTCTGCTGCAGAACCCAAATGCGCTTCAGCTTGAGGTCACCAACAGATGGACGGACATTTTCCTTCAGCATTTTTTGGTAGACAGCAGAATTCATGGTTCCATTTACCACAGCAAGTCTTCCAGGTCCTGAAGCAGCAAAACAGCCCCAGACCATCACACTACCACCACCATATTTTACTGTTGCTATGATGTTCCTTTTCTGAAATGCCGTGTTACTTTTACGCCAGATGTAATGGGACCTACACCTTCCAAAAAGTTCAACTTTTATCTCATCAGTCCACAGAGTATTTTCCCAAAAGTCTTGGGGATCATCAAGATGCTTTCTGGCTAAACTGAGACGAGCCTTTATGTTCTTTTTGCTCAGCAGTGGTTTTGGTCTTGGAACTCTGCCATGCAGCCATTTTTGCCCCCCAGTCTCTTTCTGATGGTGGAGTCATGAACACTGACCTTAATTGAGGCAAATGAGGCCTGCAGTTCATTGGATGTTGTTCTGGGGTCTTTTGTGACCTCTTGGATGAGTCGTCACTGTGCTCTTGGGGTAATTTTGGTCGGCCGGCCACTCCTGGGAAGGTTCACCACTCTTCCATGTTTTCACCATTTGTGGATAATGGTTCTCACTGTGGTTCTCTGGAGTCCCAAAGCTTTAGAAATGGCTTTGGAACCATTTCCAGTAATTGATAGATCTCAATTACTTTGCCTCTCATTTGTTCTTGAATTTCTTTGGATCGCAGCATGATGTCTAGCTTTTGAGGATCTTTGTCAGGCAGGTCCTATTTAAGTGATTTCCTGATTGAGAACAGGTGTGGCAGTAATCACGCTTGGGTGTGGCTACAGAAATTGAACTCAAAAATGTGATAAACCACAGTTAATGTTTTAACACTTTTTTTTACACAAGGCCATGTAGGTTTGGATCCCCCCCCCCCCCCCCCCCCTACTAATAAAAATGTTTATTCAAAAACTGCATTTTATGTTTACTTGTGTTATCTTTGTCTAATATCTGAATTTGTTCCATGATCTGAAACATTTAAGTGTGAAAAACATGCTAAAAATAAGAAATCAGGGGCAAACACTTTTTCACACAACTGTAAATCTAATCTTATTTCATCCAGCAGTTTCAGTCTTCCCATCTCATCGGAGTTCAATGATTATTCCCAAACATAATCACTTCTGTCTGTAAATCTTTATTTCATACCACAACCTGACAACATCTTCCCATGTCGCCGCCTCTGCTTCCTCCTCCAAGTCCTCTTCCCCCGCATCTCTGGAGGCCTCTGAGTTGCAGCGGACGAGCAGTTCCTCATCAGTCTAGAAAATCTAGACGCTGATCCGTCAGCTGCTTCACGACTCCAACGAATCTCCTTTATGTTTGATGTGTTAAAGTTTTTATCGTGCTGGAATGAGATACCAGATTAATCTTTTCTAGAAAATGTAGATGTTCATAAAACCGGAGATTTTCAGAGGATGATTCCTCCTCACATTTATCATTTACAATCCTTTTTTTTTTTTTGGTCTACTTTCATCAAGTCATGATTGTTTTTTTGTGGATAAGCTTCTTCGTCCTGTAATCTGATGGGTTACTTTCCTAGTTTCCTTCTCGGTGTCTGCTCTAAACGAACACAGAGCCAACGTTAACTTTAAAATCACGGTGAATCATGCAGGGTACATACAGTAATGCAGTTATGTATCTCCTCATCCAGACGGGTCAGTGTGCAGAGCTGAGGGGCGTAAAACAAGTCTGGTGGTGAGTGGTTTTACATAACATCAGAGGCTGCAGACTCATCATCATCTGCAGCAAGGAAGCTCTGAGTCTGAGCAGGACACAAAGTTTTCCTCAGACACACATCACATCATGTTTCTGTGAGCTGGATGCAGGTTTCCTTCAGCCTCCAGCACAGATTTATTCATCGTATACTTTAAATGTTTCTTTAATTATGTGTTTACCTTGGTAATAACTACTCTGTGGTGTGTGGAGAATATTAATCGATGTAGAGCTTGATTGTGTGTTGAAGTGGTGGCTCACATGATCCTTTCATCTGAAGTTTGTCTGATTCCCACCTTCCCAGTTCATGTCATGTCATGTCTTTGGGAAAATACTGACCTGGTGTAATTTATCTGTAATTTGACCATTTCAATGTTCTGCATTGCAGAACAAAATCCCTGGAATTGGCTTCTTGAAGATCCACGCTCCCTGGAATGTTTTATGTCGAGAGGCTGAGTTCATGAAACTCAAGATGCCAACAAAGAAGGTAAATCTGCTCACATTAAACTTTCCATTTATTCATGAAAAGCGTTTTTTTTTTTTTAAAGTGGTGAATGTTTGCTGTTCCACCCTCTGCATTCCTGTCCTTGTGAACCCTCCCATCAGGACATTTTGTGCCCTAACATGCCTCGTCGTGAGAATCTGATCATCTACAATGTAAAAAGCCACAGAGCTGACGGGCCATGAAGTATTTGTCACGCTCAGTTATGCACAGTGTCTTCAGTCTTTGGAAGGGGACATTATGAGGTGTCTGTACAAGCCTAACTTTACCTTACAGTCCACAGCTAAGTTCACAGGACCTGATACACAAAAACACGAAAATACGAGATGTCGCCAACCAAAAATTCCAGCTACATCTTTTTGATCTCCCCCTGCAGGTTTCTGGAAACAAATAGCATCCACTTTACTTTTTTAATTGTTGGTGTAAAGGCTGTTTATAGAGAATACTCTGGTGACATCACCAGGGCTTCGTTCGGCATGTTGGGGGAATCTGGCCACCAGATTTCTCACGAGTAAACTTTGTTAAAAGCATGCGTAATATATGCTGAGAGAAACATCCTCACCAGGATCAGCTGACAGGAAGTGAAGAGTTGTTCCGATGCAGAAACTCTGATCAATAACTTTGATGTCTCCAGTCTGATCAGTGAAGTTCAGGTTTAGATGTATCCACCCGTTCCAGTCCGATGTATCCTTCGTGGCAGTCCTTTCCCAAAATGCATTGTGGGCTGAACGTGACATTCTACAGCAGGCGTTTACATTAAAGACACATTTTCATTTTATTGTTTTTATCATTTTATTATTGTGTACAAGTTAATATTATTCATTTGCTATTGTCCATGAAATTAGCTAAAGTTAACATGAAACTCAAAATCTTGTAAACTTTACGAAAGAAATTTTCCCGGATTTAATTTTCTCTGAGTAATAAAAAATGCTGCCGACGACGGTAAAGCTGCTGTGACTCCTCTAAAATGAACAATGCTGCCCTACAAAGCCAAAGAGCAGAAGCTACATATTTAGTCAAAATTAAGATTTTAATGAAAATGTTCTTTTTAAAGGTGCCATGACATCAAATTTCACTTTTCTGGGGTTTTGGGTGTATAATATGATCTATTGTGCACTGATGAGGCCATGTGAATGTCCAGAGTGAGAATCAAAGTTCCTGTTTATGGTCTGTCAGCTTTGTCTCTCTGCTCAGAAACAGTTGAATCAGACAGCAGGCTATCATTCTATCATTCTACGTAATTCTAGCATTCTACGTAATTTAATTGCTCCAATAAGAGCACACTTTCAAGTAAAAAGCGCCCCCCCCCCCCCCCCCCCCCCCCTCTCTCTCCTACCGGTTTATGCACCGTCCGCTCCCCCCTCCCCTCCCTGTCTGATTCAGCTGCGTGTATGGAGCTAGTAGTAACTTCTGTGCAGTCAGGTCTGGGTTTTCAAACAAATGGATTTAAAAGCAAACTTCTGCAGTAACACTGAGGGAGGGGGCCACAACCTTGTCATTACCTGTAAGTTTATTTATTTTCTAAATGCTGTCTTGTCTGATAAACGTAGCTCACACTGTCTGAAGTGCCCACGTTGCTAGCAGTTAGCCTTTAGCAAACTCTGACCGCAGCTTGACCTAGTTTCTCCAAATAAGGTCATAGCCAAATAAGGTGTAGCCAATCAAAATGAAGTCAACGTGGTCTCCGGGTAAAGCTCCATATCATCACCGGACCCAACTGTATTACTGAGGAAGTGAGGTCTGGCGTTTCAAAACAATACTCCGCTGTAAAAAATGCAGTTTTTTTCTTTGGAGTATTTACATATGCAGTAATGCCAACAACATAAACTAGTTTTTAACTGTTATGTCATCACTCCTTTAACACTTCATTTATCTTGTAACAGAACCACTTGCCTAACTTTGTCCCATTTCAGAGAAATCACTAGGAGTTGGAAAAAATATCGATACACTGAAATATCGTGATATTTTCATATGCTGACATCATATCCATATTTTAAAATGCAGTATCGATCTATTTCACAAACAAAATCTTGTGAGATTTTGTCATTCAGTCACAAAATCTTGCGAGTTTTCGTGAAATCTTGCGAGATTTTGTAAGATACAATGAAATTTGCACGGGGCTGCACGGTGGCGTGGTGGTTAGCACCGCAGCCTCATAGTAAGAAGGTTGCTGGTTCGATTCCCGGCTGGGGAGGGGGTTCGAACAATTCCAACTGTGACCTTCCTGTGTGGAGTTTGCATGTTCTCCCCGCGTATGCGTGGGTTCTCTCCAGGTACTCCGGCTTCCTCCCACCATCCAAAGACATGCATGTTAGGTTAATTGATCACTCTAAATTGCCCCTAGGTATAAGTGTGAGAGTGAATGGTTGTCTGTCTCTCAGCCTGGTCCTGCGACAGACTGGCGACCTGTCCAGGGTGTACCCCGCCTCTCGCCTGATAATAGCTGGGATAGGCTCCAGCAACCCCCGCGACCCTGAACTGGATAAGCAGTACAGAAAATGACTGACAGAAAATGACTGATAATGAAATCTCGCAAGATTTCATTGTTAAAATAGATCAGTATGACATTTTTAAATATTTATATGAAATTTGCATATGAAATATGAAAATATCGTGATATTTCAGTGTATCAATATTTTTTCCCAGCCCTAGAAATCACTATATTAATGACATATCCACAACATGTTTGACTGACAGTGTTTGAAGCCTTTTTTCTCAGTTTCAATGTTAGCATAGTCACTGCTCTTTGGCTTTGTAGGGCAGAATGCCAAAGCTGATATTTTGGAGCTCCATTTTGGTTCAGTTTAGCGCCGTCACAGTTGCTAGGCAACAAGGGATTTGCCGAGGAGGCTAGACCGTCTGAATTTACCAGCCTGTCACTTCCGCCTTACATGGTATAAGGAGGACCTGGCCTACGTAGACCGAGTAGGACACATCCTTCGAATGACCTAGCCCCTTAATTTGGACACAACCACTGACTCCCCAACATGGCCGATCAATCCCACAGTTCTGTGTGCTGGGGACGTGTGTGCGGATTCTTTATTGTTTCCCTTCAGAAAAGATCTCTGGAACACCTCACTTTTGTCCATTAATTTCTCTACAGTGTAATATACATTTATTTGCAGATGATGCCATTAACTTTCTTACTGGATGTGTGTTACAACCTGCTCTAACTCTGTCACATCTTCTGTTTCTGTTGTAGGTTTACGATGTCAAACAAGGCAGCAATCTGGTGGAGAAGATCCGACTGTTCATTCACAAAGTTACAATTCCTCTTCACCCCAAAGTGGAACCCAACCGACCGCAAGATGTCAAACCCCTCTGTCATCCTTTTTCTAGAGAGAAGCAGCACCTGTGAGTAAAAGCTCAGTCTGGCTGGAATGTTCCCACCCTGGTTGGAAGAATTTCACCTCTTTGTTCAGCCATGTTCACTGACTCAGTCATGGTGGGGCAGCACATCTATGTTAATACTGTCAAAATGTGGAGAACGATTGTTTTAAACAGACAACGTCAAAATCCAGACACGCCAGTGGATGGTTAGTATTCTGCTGTCAGACATCTGCTCTGCACGTGAACGTCGTAAAAGCCACCACAGTAAAAATGTCTAAAACTATTTAGACTAAAAATGTCTAAATAAAACTAAACTATTTTACATTTGGTAAAACCAACTGCTACTTCAATGCCGCATATAGGGTGTAGCCCCCCCCCCCCCCCCCCCCCCGTGAGCTCGAAGCGGCTTTTTTGTGGTGGCTCGTCCTTATTTAGACATTTTTACTGCGGTGGCTTTTACGACGTCACTATTATGCGACACCATAACAAGTAAATGTCTGTAAATAAGGACGAATCACCACAAAAAGACGCTTCGAGCTCACGGGGGGGAGGGGGGGCAACAAAAGTTTGGTAACAAAACATTGATGAAATGAAGGAGTTTGTGGCAGATAATGCCTTATTTAGGGGCTGTGCGAGGCTGCCACATCACTTCCATTATATTGGACATACGCTGATCTGTAGTGGATCTAAATGTCTCCCGAAGGAATTCAAGTTACACCAAAACTTTCTGGGTGAGTAAATGAATGTATTTCATGCTAGAAAATAGGTCCAGATTGAAAAAAAACAAAACAGGGGAGACCTGTGGATTTGACGCGCCTCAGAAAGAACTTGGTAACTTGTTATCAGTTTCACTTATTTTATTCTAATATCTGGCAGTGCACATAGCTCAATACGAAAAAAACAAAAAAGACAGCTGCCTAAAACAGTATGGCTTTCCCCTTATCAACCAGTGTGTCTCCACACCTGTGTCTCACGCCTCTTATCTCATTTTCTGGGTGGAGAAAACGCATATTCACAAAGAATAAACAAACATTTTGAATGGCTCTAACAGAGGAAGAGGACTTTTAATCGGCTATTTTATGATACAGGAAATTTACGGGAAAACAGTAATATGGGAAGTCGTCGGGAAAATGG
This sequence comes from Atherinomorus stipes, assembly GCA_023101725.1. NCBI lineage: Eukaryota > Metazoa > Chordata > Actinopteri > Atheriniformes > Atherinidae > Atherinomorus > Atherinomorus stipes. The sequence goes on along the minus strand of JALJCO010008815.1, from coordinate 123,422 downwards.
GGTAAAATACAGTTTCCTGGCCAAAGGTGAAGACTTGACAGCTTCTGAATACATTAGACTCTGCATCTACTGTATGTCCCGCTTCCAGTCTTCCTACACATTTAATAAAAAAGCTTCATGAACTCTGGATTGACAGCAATGAGCCACAGTGTAACTGAGGTGGAAACCACTGATTATCCTCCAACCATGGCCCCGGGCGATATAGTCAGCAGTAAGTGTGCATTCTGTTTTAGAGGTTTTTGAGTTGGCAGCAAACTTTATGGGCAACTTTCTTTCAGAAACCTAAACAAGGACTACATTGTGATGGCTAGACATGGCTATTCCATCATCTCTATAACCGCAGATGTTTGGGTGTGTCCCCATGTCCACCAAAAGTGGTCTGAGAGGGGAAAACCAGGAAACCAGTAACAGACTAAATGAAGTGCGTAGCTACAGACTGGCCGGTTGCTGTGCTCACCGCAGCATCAACTCTGGACCAACTAGACTGTCTCATCTGATGGACTCAGTTTTCTTTACTTTACGTGGTTTTGCCAAGTGTGTCTGCATCCCGAACCTCATGAAGACCTCATGAAGACCTCATGAAGACCATGAAGACATGGTGCCGTAATGCAGTCTGGGAAGAAGGCGAGCCAGCGTTGCAGAGTGATGCTTGTGCAACGTTCTGCTGGCAAACCTTGAGTCCTCTCCTTCATGGAAATGATCTGTCCTCATGGCAGTGTCCTGGATGACGGGTCGGAGAAGTTAGACCAACAGTCACACACACGGAGGCCTCACCTAGCAGGCAGCAGCTAAACACCCTGCAGCTGACAGCTCGGTGCCAGATACCACAGCATACCTTCAGTTATCTGGTAGAATCCATCCTCAGTGGCTCAGGCCCGCTTGGGGGGAAAAAGGGGACATTAAGTGGTTGTCGTAGCGATCCAGCTGATCATTCATGTTGCAGGCATGAGTTCTCATTCCTTCCCCCCCCTTTAAAAGTCACTTATTGATATTCTTAATGTCAGGAACTGATCAACCCGTCGGGACCCCGGCTGTTTTTGCATTTTCCTGAATACGACATCTATGACACTTGAAGGTGTTGAAGGCGGACACCATCCTGAAAGCAGCCGAGATTCACGTCTCACACGTCTGTCTCATGTCTCACACATCTGTGGACGCTGCAATTTCCTAACAAGGGAGCAGAAATGAAGGTCACGAAGTTCTTGTGACCTTCAGCAACCCCACAGAAGCGAGTTCACCTCACTTCAGGTGTGAAGCCAGCGTGAACGAGCTGATCCAACACAGCATCATCACTGAATGTTCAGCTCTGCGGAGCTTTAGAGGCTCTTGGACAGAATCAGTGACAAACTTTTACCATCTGTTTAGTCAGACGTCAGTGAAAACGAAAGAGGAAGAAGCCTCTGACTGAACATGTGTTTCTTGACTGTGTTGTGTAGGATGTGAAGAATCGTCCATCGTGTTCAGCAGCATTCTTCAGCTCCAGGAGCTCCAGATCAGAACCGGTTTGTTCAGTCTGCTGGTTCTGGTTCTGCTACACAGCTGACTGGACTCTCCACCACAGACTTGGTTCAAACATTGAAGGATGTCAGCTTCCTCCAGAAGTAGCGTCTGCTCTGTCTTTTCTTTTTGATGCTTCTGTTGCATCTTCAGTCCAGTGTGACGTCCAGCTGAACTGCAGTGATCACTGCAAAAATGAGTGGTCTTAATACGAGTTCAAAAACACTGAAATTGAGAAGAATCAGTCTATATTCAAGTGAAATAATCTGCCAGTGGGGGAAGATAATTACACTTGGTAAGATTTCTTAAAATTAGAAAAAATATTGAGACTCCAGACAGGGAGAAATATCGTTAAACAAGTTGTGAAACTCTTATTTCAAGTCCCTCATTTAGTGAAAACCCCCTCAAAACTATTCTGGTTTTCAGTGTTGTTTCTTTCTAATTTTTTTCTTAATTTGAGAATTTAAAAAAAGCCTCTTTTTAAAGGCAGTGCCCCATATTGAAGGAGCAACCACCCACGTACCTGAATGGAACTTCTTGAAGGCTTTTATTTTGCCAAGGGCCAGATTGTATAGGATGACATGGAGTTGAACCCACAATCTTCTGGCTATTGCATAATAGGGGTGTGACAAAATATCGATACACTGAAATATCGCAGCATTTTTACATGCCAATATCATATCGATATTTAAAAACACAGTATCAATCTATTACTAATGAAATCTCGCGTGATTTCATTGTTCTGTTACGAAATCTTGCAGGATTTTGTTTCATCAGCAGCGGTCCTGCATGTAGAAAAGTCTCTGCTTTCCACTGATATCTACATGCACCTGCGGGTTCAGGTTAAACTTTAAAGGTTAAGTACAAGTTAACACGTGTGTCCATGTCATTACAGACCACCCAGTTGTCTGAGATTATAATGACTGACCTGAAATGTTTGTTTTACAAGCACTAAAATGCGGTTTTATATACTCATATACTACTTTGTTTACTGTTTTACTAATTTCACATGAATTTGTGTACATTTACTATTCCGTCACGGCTGTGGTTAATACTGTTTTCAAAAACACTTATCTTTATTTTATTTGCGCATCTATTCAGTTGGGTTTTCCCAAAGTGAGAAATATTTATGTTCAGGGGGCCGATTGTAAACGGTTTTATCATGAGATCCAAGTGGCAAAGAAACCTGTCCAAGTTTAATAAATGGGACACGGAGAAATTCAGTTTCATTGATTTTGACTCATTTTGTTGTTTCAGTCATCCAGTGAGTACGTACATAGGTACAACTTTTATTTCAAGCTACATTTCAAATTTTTCTGAAGTCCCTATAAAATTGCAATATATGACGGTGTCGCAATGTTACAATATTGTATCGTATCACGACCCATGTATCGTGATACGTATCGTATCGTGAAGTCTTCGCCAATACCCACCCCTATTTGATGAGCTGCTCTACCACCTGAGCTGCTGTCTTAGACTGTAAATGCACCTCTTTGCTACCTAAATTCCTGGTTGTTTCTCTTGTTTTAAGATCTTTTTGCTCAAAATGAGAAAACAACACTGAAAAGAAGCACTAACAGAGAAGAGTGAGGTGTTTTTCACTTACTAAGAAACTTGAAATAAATGTTTCACAGCTTGTTTGAAGCTGGTTCCCACTCGTCTAAAGACTAGATATTTTTCCTTATTACAAGAAAACCTGAACTGGTTCTTAAATCTTTTATTTTTATTTTAATGTTTGTTTATATGTTTATTATCTGTTTTTATTACTTCTTATGATTTTTGTGTCAAGCATATTGGTCAGCTTCGGTTGTTTTTTTAAATGCACTTCACAAATAAATTTGATTTGATTTGATTTTGGTTCGTGGGGGTCTTAAAACAAGTTTTTACAGCTAAAATTGGGAGTGACAGACAGGTGATCTGAAACAGTGTCTTAGTGAAATTATTTAACTCATATGCATATAAAATGACCAATTTAAGGATTCAGTTACTAAGTAGGAAAAAAAAGACATTTACTCTCAAAATATAATTAAAAATCTTAGATATTTTGCTCTTGTCAAGAATTTTACTCTCAAATCAAGATCAAGACGGTTTTTGTTGAATATAAGACTGTAAAACTTGGTTTTTGTAGTGCACCTCCTCTCCCAGGATGTAGCTCCACTGATCTGATCGAACGTCCAGTCAGGATGAAAATTCATCACCTCAGCTGATCTGATGAGCTTTGATTGGAGAGAAGTTTCTATCCGATCTAGAGGGGTGGTTTAAACTTTTCCACAACCCAATCGTGAGGGAAAAATGAGCACGTCTCCACTCATTCTGCTGGTTTCTGAGGTGGATGATGTCTCTGCTTGAACCATATGGGCTTCTGTGACTTGACTTGCAGGAACGACGTGAAAATGGCAGCTAAACAGAAATGGACATTTTTGTTTGAATCTCTGAACAACTTCAGCATTATTAAGTGTCTTAACAGTTGAAAGACTCCAAACAAAAAGTTGTTCAATAAGATTTGATCAAATCTTCCTGATTAGTCCACATGGTGCAGATATCATAAAGATGATTCCTTAATGTCACCGTGCAGAAAGATATTTCATCACATTGGAGGAGCAGCCTGGTTAAAATGTGAGGAAAAGGCGGCTTCAACCAAACAAGCAAGCAGGCACATAAATTTAAACAGCGTTTAAAATAAATCCTCCCAACTCTACGAATGTCTGGAAGCAAAGCACAGCAGCAGAGAAACAGAGTGATGGTGTCTGGCTGCATCTCACCGGAGCCCCTCTCCCTCAGCTTTCCTCCCCTCAAGCAAGCAAACAGCAGTCTGACTCAGAGGACATTTACATTTTATCTGCGCGGTGATGGAGGCTCGTTAATAACACACCGAGTAACAGAAGAAGGGATGCAGAATAAGGATTTCTTGTTTAAACTGTAAGCAGAAGTCATGATTTCATGGATGCTTCCCGTTTCTTCCCAGCGAGGTGAATCGTGTTCACATGCAGCCTTCAGAGGAGGAGGATGTCTTCCCCGTAGTCTGCTGGGATGTATGGAGGAGAGAGTGGGCAGCGAGCAGCTATATTTACAGCTCTGACTAACAGCTAGCAGGAGATCTCCCTCCACACCTTCCCCATCACTACATCAGCTCTGAACACACTCCAGGCCACTTCCTTCACATCAGGTTTAGCTATGTGACCGTTAATGGAGGCCGTCACTGACACACAACCTCATCTGTGTTTATCCGATGCTCCACAAGTCAAACCCGTTCTGATTTACAGATTACTGTCAGGTGGAGGCCGTCACAAACATTTATTAGTATTCCTTTTACCACAGTCAGCTGTTTACGTGTCCTACCACGTACAGAAGATACGCAAATACTTCACTAGAGCTGATCTGCAGAGGGAAAAACACACACGTCAACGTCTGGTTTCAGGAAATCTCGTGTCATCCCTGATCAGCTGTTTTTTCTCCGAGCATGTTCTCCTGGTTAGTTCCTGATGTCCTTCAGACAGCATGAAAAACAACACGATTCAGACTCCAGCTCTGGGTCCGACTCCGGTTCCGACTCCTGGTCCGACTCGGACGACAGCTCCGACTGCGGATGTAACTGCGAGTCATTCTCAGACCTGGCTGCAGATCCGACTCCAGCTACGGCTATGATTGGTTGACCGCAACTCCAAATCTGGCTCCGACTCCGGTTCTGACTCGGACTACAGCTCTGATTCAGACTCCAGCTCAGGCTGTGGATCCGACTCTGGCTCAGACTCTGCCTTTGACTCCGACTCCAATTCAGACTCAGACTCTAAATCTGACTTCAGATCCAACTTTGAATCCGTCTCCAGGTCTGGCATCAACTGCGTTTCGTAATCCGGTTCTGCCTACGGCTCTGCCTCCAGCTGCAGATCTGAGTCAGACTCAAGCTCAGACTCCGGCTCCGGCTGTAGATCCGTCTCCAGCTCCAGTATGGACTGGTGTTCCTTCTTTTCTCCACCTCTCTGACCCTCGGCATCATGGGAAAATAGCAGCTTGGACACTGTCCTTTCAGATCCATGTCAGAACCTGTCACATGACTGTATCACATATCTTTGCATTTGTGATTTTTTTGGAGTTGAGTTTGAGAAAAAATTATATTCAGCCTGTTTATTATTCAGGTTAAGGGCAGTGTAATGGTTTAATGTGGTAACTGCATTTTAACATTAAAGCCTCGTGTGTTGCAGCTGTAATTTCAGTTTGTTGTGATCTGGGTGGACAACTGTGAGGGAGGTCCAGACACCCCCTCACTAAGCAGGTGCTTTAGGTGGAGACATACCCTGATGCCATTTATTTGTTTTGTTTCATGTATTGATTCACTGAAGATGGATCCTATTTGGTGGATTAATGCATTGGTTTGATTTGGTTTACTTTCTGTATGTTTTGGTATATTTCTAACCTCTCTCTCTCTCTCTCTCTTCCTGAGGTCAATTTGGAGATCAGCACAGTCATGGAGGCACGCCCATGAGTGTGGCTGACAAGAATCTGGTGTGCTTAATTGGCACAGTCCAAGTGGCCTGAGGAGAGAGGGGGAGACTGGGGAAGAATTAGTTACTTTTTCCTTTACTAGTAGTTATTGTTTATTTAAGTAAATGGTTATGGGGTAATGGTGTTTAGTCTTATTTTAGGTGTTTGCAGCTACTTTTGTTAGATTAGATGTTTAGATGTTTTAAGGGGGGCCACTAGTGTAAATACACCTGTCAGATTAGTTGTTGGTTGGGGCCGCAGTCTTTATATATTTTGGGGGGAAATGTGGCTCGAGAGGACAGAGTGAGGAATTCAGGTGCCAAGTCATGTCATACCACTGAGAAAAAATAAAGAGAAACTGAGCTCTGCTAATTTGGAAGTCCCAAGTGTCCTTTTGTTGGTCCCACATCTTGGTGGACGCCGCCATCCTGCCGTCCTGAAGGGTTTGGCCCCTGGTTAAACCTAACAACAACAGAAAAACACGTCTGTCTGTCTTCTGCTCCTCATCTGTCGTCTTTCTGTTTGGTTCTTTTCCAGATTCGATCTGTCGGACAGAGACAAGTTCTTCGACAGCAAGACCAGGAGTGCAATAGTAAGTGTTTGAGTTAGTGGTGACTGCCCAGTGAGGGTGGATTACGTTTGTCTCCAAGTATAAGAACTGAACCGAAAACACTTCAGTAGGTCCACCTTATAGGACCGGGTCAAACCCCCATCTTAAAGGAACTTAGTGCAGGAATTGTGAAAGAATAAACAAGCATGTCCAGTTTTTATTGCTAATGGGTAATGAAGCGTTAATGACCAAAAAGAAGGAGCCCACCCACGTGTCTCTCCGTTGCCTTGAACAGGCTGCATAATGCTGCGATTCGGTGGCCGAATTTCCCGCCCAGTCCTGCGGATGTGACATCAGTTGACGCTGCATCTGCATCCCAACAGTCTACCATCAGCAAACCACCCAGATCTACTGAAAGACACTAAAACGTGTCCCTATGAAGCAAACAACCTTATCAGCGTAGTAAACAACGTTATAACTTCAGTTTGTGCTTCCGTGCCGGCTTGGCTGGTGGCTGCAGTTACCCGCAGCGCCAGTCGCAGCACTCACAGGTCTCATTTCTTTATCCTGCCCCTGGATCCTTTCATTCCTCCCCAGGGAGGCTGTAAGCGTTCCTCAGAGGTTTTGCTCCATACTCACACGTTAGCATCACAGAGTTGCTACAGGACAGCGATGAGAATCTCCCGTTCTAACACTTCCATGAGGGTCGTGGCCCTAAAAGTCAGGGAAACATCCAGTACCACACTGCAAGGCAGGAAACAGCAGCTTCCTGGTCCTGGAAACCAAAGTAAATACAAAGGTTCATTTTCATCTGCGGGTCATTTTCTAGTTTAATTTCTTCTCATCTTTAAATTTAAATCAGAAGCACAATAACGGCCTGATTTTTGTTGTTGTAGATTTCTGAAAGAATAAGTAAAAACAAGCAGATCATTCATTTTTCAATTTCCAGTTTCTGAATTGAATATTAAATTCCCAAAATGATCCACGGACACGTGATTGGCTGATTAGATATCTGCGTTAACAAGCAGTTGAACAGGTGGAGCTGATAAATGTTCTTCTACACCCTGTTGTGCATTTTTCTCCAACCAGGCCTCCTGCCTCTTAGGCTAAAGCATGTTGACCATATTATTCATGATGTGTTATTTAGTGTAGGCGCGCACACACACACACACACACACACACCTACACACAGGTTTCCAGGGCTTCACTAATGACTAGATAATGTGATTGGCCTAGCAGTATTAGATGGAGCTCCTCAATCACAGCAGTTTTCGGCTCTCAGCTGCACTTCAGCTCTCATCAATAAACCTCTCTGAAGACAAACATATGAAAATCAGCCTCCTCCCTCCCCCTCTCCTCCAATTTCACCTGTTATGAAACTATAAAATCATCTATTCCTGCTCCTCACCCATGTCTTGATTAGGTTTTAGTCTGAATCCGCTTATTTCTACAGTTTTTATTGTTTTGTTCCATCTCCAGGTCTATGAGGTGCTGAAGAGGACAAGATGCACGATGGCAGGAAGCACCAATTATTCCATGGGTAATGCATCCACCAAGTCTTCAAGGAATTCATCACAGTGCAATTAATCTCACTCGTTTTAGTTTAAATGTAATTAAGCTGCTATCCTGAAGGACTGCCAAGGATGTTTTTGGTATTTGATGTTATCTGACCAACATTCAACCTCAGTGATGACTGAACGTCCTAAACATGGTCTAAGGCCATCTGAGTGCTTCTTCAGAAAGTCCCCACTTAAGTTCCTCCTTTAAATAGAGTAGTGGAAGTGAGAGAAGAAAACTTATTAAAGGGAAAGTTCTTTTTTTTTTTCAATCTGGACCTATCTGGACCAATCTGGACCTATACATTTCCTCACCCAGACTGTTTTGGTGTAACCTGAATTCCTTTGCGAGATATTTAGATCCACTCCAGATCATCGTATGTCCAATATAATGGAAGTGATGCTTGAAGCTGCTTATTTGTGGTGATTCGTCCTCATTTACAGACGATTACTTGTTACAGTGTTGCATAATAGTGACGTCATCAAAGCTGCTTCAAGCTCATGGGGGGGGGGGGGGGTCCGACTAATGTTTCGTAACAAAACATTGGTGAAATGAAGGAGTTTGTGGCAGATAAAGCCTTATGCATGCAGTTGCCCCATCACTTCCATTATATTGGACATACGCTGATCTCGAGTGGATCTAAATATCTCCCAAAGGAATTCAAGTTACACCAAAACAGTCTGGGTGAGTAAATCAATATATTTCATGCTAGAAAATAGGTCCAGATTGGAAAAAAACTAACTTCCCATTTAATTCCTTATGAAATAAACGATATGAGATGAAAGTACAATTACTAAGTTAAATCAAAAGATGCACTTAGTTTACACAAATCTGTACACTGACCCCAAAAGCATTAAAGAAGATCTCCATTAAACAGAAATGCTGGAAAAAGGAGGAATATATAGTAATAAAGAGATCAGAAAAAAAGAGTAATATAGGAAAAAGGAGAACTACAGGAAAAAAGAGAGCAACAGGAATACAGGTGAGCAGACTGCAGCAACTGATAAACCTGATTCCTGGTTGTTCTCAAGCATTCATGATAAATCTTGTATCCTCTCATCTTCTTCATCTTCTTCACTGTTCCAAGTTTAATCTTTTATGGGTTAAACAGCATTTAACAGACATTACACGACTGAAGCAAACATTACCAGTTCACAGTTTTATATTTTAAAGATTAATCTAGCAGTTTAGGTGTTGATCATAGAGCAGTCTTTACAGTGAGGAGACAGATGCTCTGATACAAAAGACAAAATAACCCCCTAAACCGGGGCCGTTTCAAGGAATTTAGGGGCCCCAAGCAAAATGGACTTGAAGCCCCCCCACTCCACCTAAACAAAATATGCCTCACAACCCTCCTAAACCTGCAAACCACACCAAAGACACACTGTTTCTGTTCACCAAAGATGTTTATGAATAAAACAGTGCAAATAGCCTACTGCTTGCATATTTTGCATCTACTGCACACATAGTATTTTTACATTTGAAAAAAGGACACCACCATCCCCCATACCATAATAATAAACAACATAGGCCTACTTTTTAACAAATGGTCAGTCATAGCACTGGTGGACGCAGTGGAATGGGAGTGGACACGTATCCGGGCGGGCCCTTTCATTGACCCCTACACCGCTTGTTGACTACTGTCAGTTGCAAGTGGAGGGGCCTTTTGAGGCGTATTCCGAAAACAGCGTCGTTGCACAGTTCTACAGTGACAATCACTGAATTTAAAGCAGAGCTCACACAGTTTGTTGCTACATTCAGCTCATAACCAGACCAGCTATTGTGTTGGGGCCTCAGTCCAGCTCGGGGCCCTAAGCAATTGCTTGGTTTGCTTGGTTGGCTTTCCTTGTTGCGACAGGCCTGCCCTAAACTGAAAGAAACAGAAAATATTATAAAGCAAACAGAACAAAGAAAGGTCAGGATATGAACATCCCTGAAGACCTTTATGGTAAATCCACAGCTGAATAACTACCTCAGAGAAAAATGCAGAGATTCAGGCTGCCCAAACAAGGCAGCGGCACCCCATCCCTCAAGATTACATCAGTGACATTTGGAACAACCACAGAGCGTTTGTACTGTGACAGTACAAAGCCCCTTTAGCAGACTGTGGCCCTTCTAGTCATCTGTTTCCTCCCAGTTAAGTTCACGATGCCCCTACTTCAGAACTCAGTTCACAGATGGAGGTACTGCTTAAATACCATGTTATCTTATCAGGGGAAGTTACAGGTTTTTAATGTGTTTCAGAGCCTTCTGAGGATCCTCAAAATAATGCTTTGTCCCATCTGGTGCTATAAAGGAGGGCACAGCAGGATATCCGATGCCAAACTAGATTTTGCCAGATGGAGTAGCCAATGACACTTGACATTCCAACCCGGTCTTGGAGAAATCTTGATAAAAGTTGTGATTCTGCCAACACACATCCCCAGTCTACCTTACAAGTTGTCTTACCCACTTATTTTGTTGGAGATTAAAAAACCCCACGATGAAAGGCCTGGGAGCCTGGGAGGGGCTCTGGGCTTGGTTGGCATTAGAAACCGATGTCCAGGCTCCAACTCCAGGCCTACCTGGAAATCATCCTGAAGGATTTTGGGAAGCGTCGTCTTCAAAAACAAAGTGGCATCCTTCTCCTCAGCACGGTCTGGGAAACCGTAAATGCGTAGTTTAACTCGTCTCTTGATCCTCCGTTTCAGTTAATTTGGCATTCAGTTTTTCAACCTCCGGTGCTAAAGTGGGGGGTGAATCACAGCAATGCCTGCTCCAACATGCCCAGTCATGCGTCCGCGCTGGTAATCCTGGTTAGCTCCCCCTCCACTGCTTCAACAACTCTCTCATTTCTACCAATTTTTTGCACACATCCCTGAAGTTTCTGGCATGGTCGTCCAGCAGCTTTCTTTGGTCATCACAACTTCTGAAGCAACGCATGTGTTTTTCCGTTTATGACTGAAACTTCTGCAGCCTCCATCGATGGGGAAACGGAAGCAGCTTGATCAGCTTTGAGCCTCGAGCTGGATTTGTAACTTTGCTGTTGTGACACCTCGTTTTTTCAGGAGGTAGACATCTTATTAGCAAGAGAGGTCACTTAGCATCCACTTGTGAGAGATGTGGAGTGAAAACCTTGACAATAACAATAAATTTGCACAGAATATGGCACAGTTGTGTCACAGCCTCTGACCGGCAGCCATCTTAATCAGCGTAATAATATGACCTGAAAAAAAATCTTCATATCTTGAAACTGTTCTTGGGTAAAAAGAAACCTGCAAACTCTCAGGAGAATTTTTATGAACATTTGAGTTCATGTTTGAACAAAGCATTTAGCCGCTTCTTGCTCTTCAGTTTAGCAAATTGATTGTATTGATCTTGTCAGCTTCTTTACATTAACATCTGGTAGTTTTGTTGTATTGCAGATCATGTCGTAACATAATTTATCTCAGGGGAAAATTAAACTATTTTTTTATTCATTTAAGAGCAAGTGACAGTCTGGTCTCTCTAAAATCACTATAGCAAGAGACTGAACACACAGCAGATCCGTTTGGTCAACCACCTCCGGATCAGATCCATTCCCTTGACCACCTCCGGATCAGATTTTTTTTTCATAAACACCTCCACAAATATCCAGATGCACTTTCTGGATGTGAGCTTTAATGACTAGGATTTACCACAAAGGGAGGATTTTTGTGTTTTTATTTTCCCTTTCTGGGCCACGTACAGAGCCCAGACTGAGGACATTTCAGGTGTTTACCTGCAGATCAGAGCCAGGTTGACCGTTCCCTCAGCATACAGAAACGTAGATTGGCATTCACTAGTCTATGAGGAAAGGTAGATTTTTGTGGTCTACGAACACATTTATAAATGCGACAAAAGGTTTATTTAAAAAAAAAAAAAAACTCCTTATGTACAACTTCTGAACAAATTGGATATTTGTAAGAAGCTATTGATGAATGAGGCCCATTGATCCCAAATCTTTTTGGGAAAAAATGACCCAGATGTTTGATTTTAACCTCCACTTTTTTGCAGACAATTCCTTGGCTCATCGGTAGAAAGATAGCCAGAATAAACCAGTATCATCCCTTAGAGTTTCTGGATTTCCTTTTACTTCAATAAATTCTTAATAATGTTCTGTTTGTCCTCAAAAGTCACTTCTCCACATGACGTGTTCTTGTTCGTCACCATAAAACCTTTTCATGGTTTAGCTCTCCGGTCATGTTTTCCTGGATGTGTGTGTGGTTTGTATCCTCTTGCAGTTTAATCCTGTTGCATATGCCTTCTTACAGGGATCACCAGCCTGCTGGGCAACGGCGTCTACACATCTGCTTATCCTCTGCACGACGTAAGTCACCTTCATGTTTCATGGCTGTCTCTGCATTTCTGGCCTGGGAACGGCTTCCAGATGAATGTTTATATTCTGAGATTATTATCCCATTGCAGCTAAGAGCGCATTCATACAGCCTTTTTCTGTCTGCCTCGGTTCGATTGAAGCACACCAAATGCAGGAAGTGGACTACAACTGCTACAATGCATGTGGTTCAGCGTGGTATTGTGGGTTAATAGTGTGGTTTATATTATAAACACTGGACATCGTTGGTTTAGGAATGGCTCATGGTCAAACATTGAGGACAACGTGAAAGTTTTAATTGATAGTCAGAAGAAAACATCCCAGTTTCTAGTAATACCCACAGAAATAATGTAGTTTTTAAAGTGATTTGTTGTGAAATAGAGGCTCTGTAATGCTGCACAGTAAAACAGTGCTGCACTTAAAAAATAAAAACAAAAAAACTACATGACCAATATATAATAAAATGTATTGTAATATACGTGACATGCTTAGAGGAAGTGGCAGCTCAGGCGACCTGGCTCGTTTGGCTTAAGTGCAACGTGAACATGATCTCGGTTAGGGAGATCAACCCCACCCACCAACTGAGCCGAGTTCCAATCAGACCAAGTCTAGTGAACTATCTGGAGTGAAAGCACCCTAAGTGTCATTATGAACGTATATAAAGTATCTGCTGCTTGTAGAAAGTGATCTATGGTATGATCTACACATGATATTTCTGCACGTGGTTGACTAAACCTCTAGAGACTCGGTGTAGGACTTTATCCATCGTAGAAGAAAATTAGGAGGCTCTAAATGCGGAATAAAAGTACAACATGACAAGAGGCCTCAGTTGACCCATTGATCAAGCAGCTCATCCCGTGCAACTAATGTCACCTTTCCCAAACCACAAGATGGCAGGACTTCATCTGGACATTCATCATGTGCCTGAAGGCAAAGAAATAAAAGCAGATTAACCTTAAAACCTGAGGTAACTCAACTGGGGGACTTTGAGGACACGTGTAAGAGGTCCCAGGTTCAAATCCCAGACAAGCCCCCTTTAATGTTACAAACCCTTGCTTTCCCAGGGGAACGAAGATCAGTAAACATTAGATCTGAAACAAATCCTTAAGTAAAATGTTTATTCACAGATATTATACATGACAGGAAGGCAGGATGTAAACGTGTAACAACAGAAACAAGTGTCAACGAAACCAAAGGCTCTACAGGCAAAACCAAACCAAAACTAAGTCAGGGGTCAGGGCCCAGGAGATTAATATCAAATGTCTATTATCTACACCAAATTAATGTCTTTAAACAGGTCAAAAACAAGTGGAGACATTAAGGCACCATGCTACTAAAACTTGCAGTCTCTACAGTAACCAAGTTAACTTCAAATCCAAACTTAAGACACAAGTTTGCAAGCGTAAGATCTGTACAGTTCAGTAAACAACATCAATGTGGCGAGCTGAGAGGGAAACACACACAACTGCCCTGAGATGCCACCAGCATGGTTGTTATAGAGGGCTGATGAGACGAGGCCAGCTGGGACAGGAGGAAGAGGCAGCCAATCCCAGAGCGATGACGATGCAGCCAGCCAGTCAAGGAAGTGGCACAGGAGTGGATCCTGCTGGCCTGTCAATCATCCAGGCGGGATGACGCAGTTGAATTACCATGCCCAGTGGACATGGACAGTAACGAGAACAAAGCTGGTTAGTTACTGGTTAGTTTATGTGTTCCTCGCTGGAACAGTTAGAGGACATCGGTGTTCAGCGTTTTCATGAAAATGTCGGTAAAAACACTTCAAGAAACGTGTAGGATTAAATATGTTCAGTTGCAGCTAGAATCTGGATTATTTCACCCAAATGAATGCAGCTTGAACAGCAGGGCTAAAAAGTCATTTGGAGTCCTGGACACTAATATTTCCTCATCTGAAAGGAGTCTCCTTTACTAGGACTCCAAAGTACAGGAAGTGGAAAAGCTTCACTTCTGAACAATGTCAAACATGTAGTTATCGTGACAGAAGAGCTTTTAGGTATTTCCATTAGTGTGAAAACAAGGCAAACTGAGCATGTGCGTGTGTTACAGGGAGACATCGATGGGGTGAATGCAGAGCCTAACGACAGGAAGGTAAGTTCAACAAAGACAGACTGAAATACAAACACTTCATCTTCTTTGTGTTGTCTTGTACATTATTATGTTACATTAAACTGCCCATCTGTCCATCAAGAAAAAGCCTGAGCTAGTCTGTAGACCTTGGCCCAATCCCAATGTTCCCCCTACCTGTACTTTCAACCACTAGCCCTTACTCACCACCCCTAGCCCTCATCCACGATCACTACACCCTCGAATTGAAGCCACAAGGCCAGGGGTCACCATAACAACACACCCAGCAACAACAGAGTTAACAGCTGTGGTCTTTTTTCATTTTTTCATCATTCATCGAGCTTTGGTTGATTAACAAACAAAACAACCACATGAAAAAGACGTCGCCATTGACGACTGTCGTCTCTTGTAAACTGCCAAACATCTACTCTCCCAAAAGTTTTCTGTCATATCATATCGCGTGAATTAAAAAAAAAAATCAACATTGACAACACTCATGATGTCAACACCACCTGGGATCGATCCCGCAATCCTCTGCTCTACAGTCAGTTTCTCTACGCACATTACTAAATAGCTTCACATTTATTTAGTTGATTCTTCCGAGATGATATGTAATCGTTTGGCGCTTGTGTGATTTCTGATTCTGAAACATTCCGATCAAAACATTTCCCCTTCTTATTTTAGACAAGTCCGACAAAAGAAGATGGTTTGGATGGTCTTATTATTTAATATTAAATGTTTCATTTGGGCACTTTAGGACGAGGCACGGAAGGGCTCCACGTGGTCGAACAGCCGATTACATGAGTGTTACGAACAAACGTGTAATCTGTATGTACATTTGTGTGTTTTCTTCTCCGAGTCCTGTCGCTCTCCAGAGGTCGCTGTTGTTCCATTTTCTCTGGCCCTTCCTCAGCAAGTCAGCATCTGACGTCCCTCGCTCTGAAGGGCTAGATTCATACCCCCACCCCTCATTATGTCCACTTCCCCTACATGCAAAGAGGGATTGGGACAGCACTAGGAGTAGGGCTAAAAAGTAGGGCTAGTGGGTGTATTGGGACGCACCCCTAGAGTCACTGAGCTATCCCCAGTTTTACCTCTGGTGTGCAGACTGGAAACCAGGGCTGACTTCTCATTGGTGTGTTTCAGCTGATACTGTATTCCAGCTGAACTTCAAAGATAGATAGATAGATAGATCAATCGATCACACAATGGCATTTCAAGATCGTCCGAATCATGTTTGTTACCCCCAATCCGAGTCCCCCAACTTCTCCACGGTGGTACCCACATCCTTCATGCTGTCAGACATCGTCCCCAGTTTACCTCACAGGGCATCCGGCCTGCGATTCAACCTGCACGAAGTTTGAGTCTGAGTGTTGATGGCTTGGAGTAACAGCTCGAACGGCAGCCTGCCAACAGCTGCTGTCAGCTTCCGAATTTCCCGATAAATCAGGTACCCGACAGCCCCAATCAGCAGGAACCCAGTTATCATAAATCCAAATGTGTACAGGTCTTCAATGTCTTCCACAGAGAGAACAGCGAGGTACAAAATCCTCCCGTTCCTCCAAGAATCCATTGTATACCCGGCAGGAGTCCCCTCTGGACAAGTTGCTGCCCCTGCAACTTGTCTCTGGGTCGAAAAAATCTTGTCAATTGTGTGGAGAGACCCGCTGACCAGATCCATGGTTAAAGTTTTAGGAGTAATCACCCAGAAATCCCACTTTTTCATGCTAAAACATGTGGTGGCGTAGGACCTCATTTAAAACATGCCAGAAACTCCAGTGTGTGAAAGTGGCTTCGACTTTGAGTGCAGGCTCTCACCAGAATCAACCACAAGAGTGCGCTCTTCACAGTACGCCATTTTGTTTCTCCTCCGGGGATGACGTGATCCACAGAAGCTGCTAGCTGCTAAGCTAGCCTTTAGCAGCACTTGAAATCAGCTGATTATTTGCTGTGCTCAGGTGCTTCAGCAGAGCTTCGGCAGTGTTTTCAGTGCTGTAACAGTGGACTAATCGACCAGGAACCAGTGGATTATATTTATTCAGTGAGGATGTGCAGTCAGTAAATGTTGCTGCTTGTATAACTTATTATCTTTTGTGTAAGAAGCCAGTAAACGATGGTTGACGAATGGTGACAAGCTGCTAATGTAGCTGCAAAAGCTAACACAGTCGTTGCTGTTGGAGTAACTTCACATTGGACCTCTGCTCCTTATATTCATCAGAGTCCTGCTCTTTTACTCTGCGTATTCTCTATCAACCGTACCGTTGCGTTTTCCTCTGTTTGGATGTCATTTTCCTTCGCTCGGTCTATTCTGAGAAAACTTTGTTTTTGCTTGAAGCTTGCTCGTGAACACGCTTACAGACAGGTCTAATTCTCGTGCATATTCTTACGATAAACAAAAGTGGGGGATGAAAAGAAGTCAAAATATGCTCATTAAATTTTCCTCCCACCCAAGTATGACTAAAGATTCATTTGAAGATAATTTAAGAAGGATTGTGTATTAAACACTAGGTTATGACACCTTTAAAATGTTTCATTTTCACCTGAAATGAAGCAAAACAGGAAAGCATTTAAATTCCAATTTAAAATCCACTTTCCAATTTCATTTTCCAGTTTGTCCATTGGCATAAAAATGAAGGTAATTTAGTTTTTCTGTTTGACACCAGCGCAGTCTCAAATAGGAGTCCAACACAATACCACTCACATGTCTCTTACTTATAGATTTTTATTTGTCAGCGGTTCCCTGTGAGCGTAAAAGAATTAAATGAACTATGCAGTTGAAAAGGGCAGTTCGTGAGTCTAAAGTCACCTTCTCCAATCCTGATATCCTCCATAATTATCCTGGAGGCTGTGTAACTAAGGCAACAGCTTAATCATTCCTCTTCTGTTCCTCATGAGCCGCAGAAAGGCTTGAGCCTGATGCTTCAGATCAACATCCTTGTTTCATAAATCCTGGTGAATTTGAAGGAGGGTGTTGAGATTTCAAACTGGATGTGATGGGTGGTCTACTCTTTGGCCCAGTCGGCCATCTGATTGCTCCACTGTGGCTTTCGTCTGTGATTAAAAGCCTTCATTTGTTGCTTTGCAGCTCGCAGCTCTGCCTGTGCAGACAGCGTGTAATTACGTGTAAAAACGTTGCACCGACTCTGTGATTCATGTGATGGTTGCCAGCTAGTTCCAGTATCGAAACATACAGAGCTCTGATGCTCTCAGTTCTTTGATTAGAATTGTAAATTGAATCATAATGCAGTAATTTGCATATTTTACTACATGGTGCTTAGATTACACTGGCACACACACATACGTTAAGCTAATGATCATTTTGCTCAGGCCTCCAGAAGCACATTCATCCATCCGTGGTTTTACTACTAAAGATTATAAATGATGCCGTCTGTCTGAAACAAATGCCACTGAAACATAATAACAAGCAAGCGGCTGAGTATCCTTTGACCTTTGATGCTCTACTCTCTGACTGGTGAAAATTTTTTTGAATGAGTTGTTTTGGTTTGTACAATTCACTGTGTTGTAAGTTTACTGGTCTTCTCTTCCAGTTTCACTTTCATGTACTTTCTAAATCCAGACGGGAGGCTGATAGAGACGTAGAATAACAGGATAATGTTCTGCAGGTGCTGTATATAATGGGTTGAGAGGGACCCAACTGCAGTCACGAGACGTCGCCATATATCCAATCCACGCCAGAAGTCCCAATCGGAAGTTTGTTCTTCATGTAACTTACTAAAATCTAACCCTACCCCTGACCCTTCTAACCTTAAACACCCGACTACACCAAACGCATCTGTTTGTAAGCCGCAGATAAATACTTTTAGCGATGTTTAACTCACTTCCACTGGAGGCCTCCTGTATGGACTGGATATATGGCAGCGTCCTTATCGGCTATTGTAACTGCAGTTAGGTACTCTTGAATGGGTTAGCTACAGTAACTCTCCAGGGTGCAACCTGCCCCTCGCCCGGTGTCAGCTGTGGTCCCCACAGCCCTATACAGCCCCAAAGTATAGAAAGAAATATTACCAGCAGATTGTTCAACCAGCCAATTTAATTACGAGCCAGGTGAGATTTAATCATGTACAATCATTTAAAAGTCTAGGTGAACATTAAAGGTTGAATATGGAACATGGACAAAAGTTGCAACGGTAGAAAAACAGCTCCAGCCGCAGGGATGCCAGGCTCGCTGCCGATACAGCAAGTGACCAGCAGCCCGCAACATGTCCAACAAGTAATGCAGAGGACTTTATAACTGACAGCTAACGTTAGCCACATTAGCAAACAAGCTAGCTTACAAATCCAGGAGGAAAGTCGCCATTTCTGCGTTTTGAAGCCATGGAAAATGTTTATATGGGTCTATCTCGTGTAGCTTCACCTAAATTTACTCCAGTTTTTGCTCTTCTCAGGTCACTCCTCTTCTGAGACGGATAACAATATCTCCAGGCTCTGAAGCAGCTGCTTTACTCCACCGTTTCCTCCTTTACCAGCCTAACTGTGCACAACATACTGTTACCACACAGAAATTGTATTTGGCAACCCGCGATGGCGGCCTGTATTGGCTTGTAGATGTAAAAATAACGCCATTGTCAAACCCGCTAAAATTTATTTTATATTTATTTTCAGGCTAAATATAATTTTTAAAAAAATGTTGTACATTCATTCTGCTCCCCTCCAAACAAATCATTGAGGTGTTTTTTTTGTTTGTTTTTTTTTAAATAAAGCTTTCAATAAATACGTATGTTCAATGCTCAACCTTTAAAAGTAGAGTCCGGAGTGTTCCCTTGTTCCTGTTTGTAAACACTATTCAAACTGAGTGCGCCTCCGCCCTCGGGCTAATGGCCGCATCGCTCTTCAGACCCAAGTTCTGTGCACCTCGCAGCCATTTTTTCGTTTTGATATTGAAAAATGAAAAACAAGAATCCAACCGATTTCCAATTTTCGTTTGGAGGAAGGAAAACAAAAATCGGGAAACGAGTCATCTCCTGTTTTTCGTTTGGAAAACTTTATCTGATTATCTATTACAGGTTTATTTTTACAAAGTCAGGAAATAAAATACGACCAAACTTAATTTCTCAAGCTTTCCTTGGCTTGAACCAGAAGGACGTTCTTCATCAGCAGCTGCTGAAACAACACTGCGGTCGCAAGATACTTTTTCTTTCCTGCATCCATATTTTTATCAAGAATTCAAGTGAATCTGGTGTCGGCTCCAGTCAACGTTTAATAAAAGAAAAAAGTTTGCTCCAATTGATGAGTGTATCCCAACAGAGCGCTACGCCCTTAGCTCTCTCATTGGGGTGGAGACCATACTCAAATCTCCGCCCGGAAACGTCCCAAATACACCAAAGCAAAGAGAAAAGATGAAGTACAGTCAAGGGAGGGGGAGTTGCAAACAAAACTCACTGCCACATGAAAGTAGAGGCCCAAAGGTGCAGATTCAGCCGGATTTCACTCACACAAGTCTAGCGCTTATTTTCAGGTGGAAAACTCTGGACTCCACCTTTAATTTTGGTTTCACGTTGCAAATTTAAACTTCCAGAGATGAAAATAAATCCAACTAAACTACATTTCAATCCCAAAACAGACTGGCTCAGACTAATACTGTACGATGGAATCATACACCATATTTATCTGAGCTTGTTATGAAAACGTCCTGCTGGATTGTTCATTGTCGTCTCAGAGTGGATGCTCAAAGTCAGATTCATCATTTAACAACGTATTAAGGGCTTAATTCTGTAAATCAAGCGTATGAGGGGAGAGATGCCTGGCAACTGCTGAAATGGAAAAGGGTCCCAGTACCAAGGAATCCCAGTAATGGTTAGTTTTTAATAAGCAGCTATTAATATTTCAGCAGGGCTGATTACTAGTCCTCTCAGCCATGAACTGTGCCCGTCGTCGTCCAGCTCTGATTGGTGTCATTAAGTCCTCCTGTTGTCTCCCCGTGTCAGCCTTTTCTCTTTCTTACCGTTTTTATTGACTCTTGCTTCTCTTTCCAGCTGCTGTATGAGGAGTGGGCCAGCTACAGCGTCTTTTACAAGTACCAGCCCATCGGACTCATCAGGTCAGGTCCTGCATCCAGATACAGCTGATCGTCTGTCTGTCAGCTCAAGTCCACTAACAGCTTCTTTAATGGCTCTCAGCAGGAAGGGGAAGGGGGGGGGGTTCAGGCAGACTGATGGTCTTCTATGGAAGTAATAGTCATAAGTGTAGCTGAAGGAAAGATTCGCAGAGTGTGAAATCATGTGGAGTGATCGTAACTGGCTCAGAGGATGATGAGAGACAGGCTGAAGAAGCTAATGGAGGAAGAGGAGCCCACTGAGAAGAGACACACCTTCATAATGGGACTTTAACACAGACAAATATAAGATGATGACATGATATCATTTAAGGACAATTCATTTCAGTGTGATTCAGGCAGGAAGGAGGTCCATCTCCCTGGACCGCGTGGGGGTGGAGAGGACAGGAAAGAGGGACCCCCCAACAGCAGAACTCTGTAGTACTCGAGATCGGTCTTTTTTTAGGTTCTTGGTAGCGACTGCATTTTGTCTCGGTCTCGGGATTTTTGAACGAGGCCGGTCGAGACCATCACTGATCGGCTTTTTGTCCATAACTTAGCTGCTGATAAGAGTGGGAAAGGAGCGTCTTAAAAACAGCTGATAACAACTTAAAAACGTTGGTTTTGTTACGTCTCCCTCCAGCTGCAGCTGCACCTGCTCGCTGCAGTGTGACTGTGACTGATGCACCTGCGCCCAGAGAGGCACGAGCTGAAAGGAGGAGAGCAGCTGTGTGAACTTGATAGCATGGTTGTAGCTACCACTGAGGACACCGAGGTCTGGACCAGGACCTCGCTATTTATAATATAATTAACCAAAAAACTATGAAGCTCAAAAGAATTTACCTGAGAAGATTTTCTGTGCAGATTGATACTGAAATAGTGATTCTTCCTCGACGAGCCACCTGTATTATAGAACTGATTCTCAATCTAAATCTGATTTTCATATTTATTATTATCATTAACATGAACACAGTGAAACTAACTAAATCGTACAAATAGGTTTGAACTACTTCTTCCACCTGCCAAGGAGCAACAGTGCGCCGCAGCATCAGCCGCTCAGTCACTGATCAGTGATCAATCATCCACACAGCAAATCCACGTTATTTTTCAGACTTCAAGTATGCAGAGTAATTATTTTCACACATCAGAGATCATTAAGAACAACAGCGATCCTTAGCAGGGTCATTATTTTCTCCAGGTTAGTGTAGAGTTCATATTTACTAGTCTACATGGTTCTTACTTCATGCAGCGTACGTGTTTACTTCAGGTTCGTTGTAAATATGAATTTTGTTTGATTATAAACTTTTAAGTAGTGATTATATCATTTTATGTTTGTGCAAACTGTTTCATTACTAAAAATATGTTGTTTCTAAAACTTTTCAACATAGTGAGTGTGATGATGATGACTGCAGAAATTTCAGATGATATGCAGTACTTACATATGTATAGTAGTACTTATACTCTCGTCATTAGTTCTAAAACAGACACTGAGATTAAAAAGAGAACAAACGACAGAAAATAAGATAAGGTGCTGAAGACCTCCTTCAGCATCTCCTCCTGCATCCCTACCATCCTTCACCTGATAATAACATAATCATGAATGACATGAACAGTCGAACAATTTGGGGTGCAACAATCATAAATTTTGATATATAGGCGGATAAGTTGTAGTTTCACAATTATCATGAGTTTAGATGTATAAAATCCTGTTAGTTTATTATATTTTCTCCCTTACATTATATTTATCAGCAGCAGGTCAGGGCCTGACCAGCTCCAGATAATGTGGCAATAAAGATTTATTTTAAATATAAGGAAAGCAATAATGAGCACAAGTCCTCTATAGAAATGAAGGAGGATTGGCTTTATTCCTAGCATGAACTAAATAGCAGGGGATTAACAAAGGACACAACGACAGTATTCTTGTTAACTAGCTTACATGATGCATTGGCCTGCGTAAACTCGTCATTATTCAGCTAATATCTGCATGGAAGCTTCTACTTACACGGTTTGTTTGGGGAAAAAACTGTGTGAAGTTTTTTTCTGAGCTTTCCTGAACGCAGCAGAGCTCTGCTGTCTCCCGTCTGTGATCCACATCATGGTGCGTTTAAAGACGGCTCGGAAAAAAATGGTTTTTGACTGTAAAAAAAAGTGCAAGGGACCAAACGGCCTTTTGAAAAAGTGCAGGGGACATGTCCCCTGCCCCCCCCCCCCGATACGTCCATGCCTGCTGAAGAAGAGAAACACAATGAATGACAACAGAGGAGCCCAGTGCATCATGGGATGTCCCTCAGCAGCCTCGGCCTGTAGCAGCAGGACTGAAGGGATGGATCAGGGTCACCGAGCCAGACCTGAATATGAGAAAGTTTGGAGAGGATCTGAAGGTAGAGAGGAGGTCTGATTCCTGGAGCCGGACTGGGAGCCGGTTCCACTGAGACTGGTCTGATAATGGGAGGTTCTGCCTCCCGTTCTACTGCAGAACCTCCAGGATCCAGCAGTAAACCTGAGTGAAGCTCTGATGATCAGACGGAGACTTTTCAGAACAAAACTCAGGAATTTCAGTCGTTTAATCTGGAAGTAAATCCATGGACCAGTTCTCCTGCATCACTCTGGGAACATTAGAGGTGGAAGAAGGAAGTTCTGGAAACCTGTTTATCTGAAACAAAAGGTGCAACTCTTCATTTGACCACGTATTTCCTCCCACAGGAAGTATTTCGGGGAGAAAGTGGGCCTGTATTTTGCCTGGTTAGGCGTCTACACACAGATGCTGATACCTGCTGCCATCGTTGGAGTCATTGTGTTCCTGTACGGCTGTGCCACTGTCGACGATAATATACCCAGGTACGTCACCTCATCACGTGTCTTAGTTATGTTCAGATTTGCTTTGTTCTTAAACAAAATATCTGTTCTTCTCTCCAGATGAACACATTAAAACTTCACCTGCATAAAGTCTCTGTTAATCATTAATAATTATAAAATACACTGCCTGGCCAAAAAAAAAGTCGCCACCTGGATTTAACTAAGCAAATAGGTACGAGCCTCCTATTGGATAATTACATGATGGGCGATTATCTTTCAGCTGGCAACAAGTTATTTAACCCCAACTGGTGCAATGAGTTGCTTCTCATTTCCTAGACAACCATGTGGAAAGACACATCCGTGGTCGTGGAAAAGATGTTAGTCAGTTTGAGAAGGGTCAAATCATTGGCATCAAGAGGTGAAAACATCTAAGGAGATGCAGAAACTACTAAAATTGGGTTAAGAACTGTCCAACGCATTATGAAAAACTGGAAGGATAGTGGACCATCGTCTTCCAGGAAGAAATGTGGCCGGAAAGGCAGATGAAGTGATGCAGCATCATGCCTAGCGCTACTGTATGAGCCTGTGGGGGCAGTGTGATGATCTGGGGTTGCTGCAGTTGCTCAGGTCCAGGTTCAGCAACAGTATGAGCTCAGATAATGAGGTCAGCTGATACCTGAATATATTGAATGAGCAGGTTATTCCATCAATGGATGTTTCTTTCCTGATGGCACGGCCATATTCCAAGATGGCCGTGCCAGAATTTATCGGGCTCAGATTGTGAAAGATGGTTCAGGGATCATCAGACATCATTTTCACACATGGATTGGCCCCCACAGAGTCCAGACCTGAACCCCATTGAGAATCTTTGGGATGTGCTGTGGTCAGACTCTACAATCATCATCAAGATCTTGGTGAAAAATTGATGCAACGGGATGCAAATAAATCTGGTGACATTGCGGAAGCTTCTGGAAACACAGTGAATGCTGCCACAATCAAAGCTAAAGGCTCCAACCAAATGTTAAATGTTTGACCTTTTTTTTTGTTGGCGACGTTTTTTTTGGCCGGGCAGTGTATTTCCATAATTGCTATACAGAAAGTAATTAATAATGTGTTTGGGGAAATGACTGAGTCAGAAATCTTTTCTTTCACTACAACTTTCAGACTTTGCAACCCTTAGATGCATTCAGCAGGTACAGAAACAGCTGATGTAGGAACTAATGAACAGCATCACCAGAGAAATCCGTACATTTTAAAGTGTGAGGGAGACGTCTGTCAGAGTAAACACTGAGCTTAGGACACACCCTGAAAATAACTCACTACAGCTTAAAGTCTATTGCAGCACAGATGTGGGCTGTTGCTGCTGTTGAGCAACGTGATGATGACATCATCAGTGATGTTGCCACACTGTTTACTCTGAGGAGGTCTGAGCAAAGCAGATGGATGGTTTTGCATCAATCTGAGATTTTCTGGGCTTTTTTTTTCCTACTAATTTTATTGTGACTCATGCTGGTAGCACACTGTGAATATGTTGGAGAGTGACGCATAATTTTACCCAAATCACTGTGAGTCTGAGCTTTAAGCAGAGCAGCAGATTTCATCAGACAGAACTCATCCATGTTCACTTGCCTTAGTTGTTTAAAAACAGCATCTGCAGTATTTAAATATTCATTTTTTTCAACTGTCTGAATTTAAGTCTTTAATCTGCTTTTTGCTTTTTTTTTTTTTTTTCCACAACTCCTCTCCACCCGTCCCTGCTTTTTTTGTCTCAGTATGGAGATTTGTGATCCCAGAAATAACATCACCATGTGTCCGCTGTGCGACCAAGCCTGCAGCTACTGGAAGCTGGTGACCGCATGTGGCACGGCTCGAGCCAGCCACCTGTTTGACAACGCAGCCACAGTCTTCTTCTCCATCTTCATGGCCCTCTGGGGTGAGGACACACTTATGTCCACACATCACTACTCCACCTAGGGATGTAACGATTACCGGTATAATGATTAACCGTGATAAAATTACCAGCGATTAGTAATACCGTTTCAAATTTTAATTATCGTTAAAACCGTGTCTAATTAATGCACTTTGAAAAATTCCTATTGATGCTGTTAATTGGCTGGAAAAGCAGCAGCAGTGACAGTTTGCAATGTTTAATTTATGAAAACAGGGCGGAAGGCAACGAAGGCGCCCACATGGACAGAACTCTGGAGATTTTTCCCCCTTTGAAAAGGACAAAGTAGACATTTTGACCCATTTTGGATATTTTTAAAGATGCTGGGGTGTATTTATAATACCGTGATAAAAATGATAATTGTGATCATTTTGGTCACAATAACCGTGATATCAAATTTTCATATCGTTACATCTCTAACTTCACCTAATAAACCAGCTTACACCAGTAAATGTATATTAAAAAAAAAAAATCTTTTCAAGTACAGAGTATGCAGCTAATACAGTTCATACAATATCTTTCAACTGCTTCTTGACACGAGCATTTTTTTGGAAACATACTGTAGAACTCTACTCACACTGTCTTTGTCTTGTTGTAGGATCATGAAAGTTCAAACATGAATTTTTCATGTATTGCTTTTAGTTTGTTTTAGTTTTTTATTGATATGCTTTTGTGCAAAATGAAGTGCATCTCCACAACTACCAGGACTGTATGTATCCTGGTCAGAAAGCTGAGACATGTGAGATTACTTCAGCAGTGTTAGAATCAAGATAAAGTATGTGTTACTGCGTCAGAGTAAATTTGCCTGGAACACAGTAGAAAATAGAAATGTTTTCTCCTTCTAAAATAAAACCACATTACTTTCAGTGGAAACCAAAGAATAGCAACTCAGTTCATCCAGGAATGAGAAAAGTAATCTTAAGAACAAGTGAAGAAGTCCAAGGAATGGGTAAACTATTTCTTGGAATGAGTTAAGTAATCCTAAGAATGATTGAATTACTGCAGTCCTAGGATCAAGTAAAGTAATGCTAGGAACAAGTAAAGTATAATGTAATCCTAGTAATGAATGAAGTAATGCTAGGAATGAGGAAGTAATGTGTGATGAGGAACTCAGCTACAGTAGAAGGTCAGAAGTGAAGCTGAGCAGTTTTCCAGGTGTTCTGCAGGAACACACAGTGGGTACGGAAAGTATTCAGACCCCTTTAAACTTTTCACTCTTTGTTTCATTGCAGCCATTTGCTAAAATCAAAAAGTTCATTTTATTTCTCATTAATGTACAAATGTAGAAATTTTTGCAAATTTATTAAAAAAGAAACAACTGAAATATCACATGGTCAAAAGTATTCAGACCCTTTGCACTGACACTCATATTTAACTCATATGCTGTCCATTTCTTCTGATCCTCCTTGAGATGGTTCTACTCCTTCATTGGAGTCCAGCTGTGTTTAATTAAAGTGATTGGACTTGATTAGGAAAGACACACACCTGTCTATATAAGAGCTTCCAGCTCACAGTGCATGTCAGAGCAAATGAGGATCATGAGGTAGAAGGAACTGTCCAAGGAGCTCAGAGACAGAATTGTGGTGAGACACAGATCTGGACAAGGTTACAAAAGAATTTCTGCAGCACTAAAGATTCCTAAGAGCACGGTGGCCTCCATAGTCCTTAAATGGAAGAAGTTTGGGACGACCAGAACTCTTCCTAGACCCGGCCGTCCAGCCAAACTGAGCAATCGCGGGAGAAGAGCCTTGGTAAGAGAGGTAAAGAAGAAGCCAAAGATCACTGTGGCTGAGCTCCACAGATGCAGTAGGGAGATGGAGAAAGTTCCACAAAGTCAACTATCACTGCAGCCTCCACCAGTCGGGGCTTCATGGCAGAGTGGCCCGATGGAAGCCTCTCCTCAGTGCAGACATATGAAAGCCCGCATAGAGTTTACCAAAAACGCATGAAGGACTCTCAGACTGAGAGAAATAAGATTCTCTGGTCTGATGAGACCAAGATTTAACTTTTGGAGTTAATTCTAAGCGGTATGTGTAGAGAAAACCAGGCACTGCTCATCACCTGCCCAATACCATCCCAACAGTGAAACATGGTGGTGGCAGCATCATGCTATGGGGGTGTTTTTCAGCTGCAGGGACAGGATGACTGGTTGCAGTTGAAGGAAAGATGAACACAGCCAAGTACAGAGATCCTAGAAGAAAAGCTCTTCCAGAGTTCAGGACCTCAGACTGGGCCGAAGGTTCACCTTCCAACAAGACAATGACCCTCACACACAGCTAAAATAACAAAGGAGTGGATCAGAACAACTCTGGACCATTCTGGACCGGCCCAGCCAGAACCCTGACTTAAACCCAACTGAGCATCTCTGGAGAGACCTGAAAATGGCTGAACACCACCGTTCACCATCCAACCTGACAGAACTGGAGAGGATCTGCAAGAAGAACCAGAAGATCCCAAATCCAACACTCGTTGCATCATTCCCAAGAAGACTCATGACTGTACGAGCTCAAAAGGTGCTTCTACTCAGTACTGAGCAAAGGTTCTGAATACTTATGACCATGTGATATTTCAGTTTTTCTTTTTTTTTTTTTCCATAAATGTTTTATTAATCTTTTTTCTTTCCAGAATAAAACATTTCTCAATCATACATGTATTTTAAAGGCAGTTCGGTATCATATACTTTGTACAAATACAGTGGGAAGATATAAAACAAGCATTATTGGAAATAAATTAACCCATAAATAACAAACAAACAAAAAAGGAACAGGGCCTTCAACAACATAACTTCTCTTTTAGAATTGAGGAAGTAAACATCTTAGATATTACATGGCTGCAAGGGCCTCAAAAGTTAATCAAGTCATCAGGAACTTCCACGTCTTTAATAAAGTCAATAAAGGGTCCCCAAATCTTTTCAAAAACATGTTGTTTTGACTTTCGAATGTATGTTATTCTTTCCAAAGGTAAGCTAGACAACATCTGTTTCAGCCATTGTGAGGCTCTAGGTCCATTCATATTTCTCCAGTTTAAAGCAATACACCTTTTTGCTATCAGAAAACTGAAATCTATGAAAGTACTTTCTGCTTTACTAAAATTATGTTTATCCGGGTATAAAGCGAGTATACATAATCTGGAGTCAAATGTAAACTGTTTTACGATTATCTTTTCAATTAACTTTTTCACTTCTGCCCAAAATGTTTTTATTTGACTGCATTCCCACATACAATGTATCAATGTACCTTTTAAACCACATTTTATGCATATATCCGGTATATTTTTATTGTACTTGTTCAATTTCACTGGTGTTGTATATATACGCATTAACCACTTGAATTGCAATATCCTTAGACGGCTATTAATTGACATTGTATGGACTTTACTACATGCTCTTTTCCAATCATGTTCACTAATATTGGCTGCTAAATCCTCCTTCCAAAAAGTTAATTTCTTTGTTGAGTTTTCTGGTGTATGACATAACAACAAATTATAGAAATCTGAAACAATACCTTTTCTCAAAGCATTCTTTATCAACACTTTTTCCAGTTGTGTATGGGGAACCTTCTTAAGACTACCTTGACTGGTATTAACAAAACTTCTTAACTGTAAATATTTGAAGTGATGCTTTTTGCCCAAATTAAACTTTACTTGTAGTTCCCTAAAAGACATTAAGACTTCTGACTGTGGGGGGTAAAGGTCACAAATCGTTTTCAGACCGTTTGATGCCCATATTTTAAATGAGACATCTGCCCTTCCAGGTATAAACAACTGATTCCCCCAGATTGGGCTAAACTGTGATAAGAAGTGTGGCTGATTCAAGTATTTTCTGACATCATTCCAGATTTTTACCATGTTTTTCAGAATTGGGTTTTTAATCTGTTTAAGCAATTTTTTTACTGAGTCAGAATACAGAAATGAGGGAAGTGGCAATTCAGTTTTTCTTTTTTAATGATTTTTTTCTGTCAAGATGGGGTGCTGAGTGTACAATAATGAGATATAAAATGAACTTTTTAAATTTTGGCAAATGGCTGCAACGAAGCAAAGAGTAAAAAGTTTAAAGGGGTCTGAATACTTTCCGTACCCACTGTATCAGGTCTGCAACATGTTCTGTAGCACCTCATGCTGCAGGAAGATCTGGACACGTAGAGGTTAATACAAGCATCTTTAACCCGTCGTTAGACCTTTGACAGAAACTTGGATGCTGATGCAGACATGCAGATTGGTGTCATTTCCAAACCAGCACACAGCCCTCCTCTGATGTTCTGCCAGACTGCGCTGCCATCTGCTCGTGGCAGCAGGGCTTCAGACACATTATGTTCAGAAGCGTTTTGTGTTTGGATGAAGCTGCAGTCTGACTGAGTCACAGCATGTCAGCCACCTGCACTCACCTCCACGTGGACTCCAGGAGGCCCCGAAATGACAAACTTCTCTCTTTAAAGGAAACACATGAGCTGGATCAGTTGCTGCTGCTGTAGTTTATGTGCATGTCTTCTTTCAAATTAATTTAACCTACACTAAACATACTATTATAATCATGCAGTTTTTCAAGTAAACCTCAGAACAATCCTGCGATTTTAGATTTATTATGTTAAACTGTGCAGATTCTGTTTTTACACAAGATGATAAAATGTGCATAGTTCATCTGCAGTAAAGCAGGTGTCACCTGCTCACAGTTTATTCACGGACCTGGTGGAAACGTGCAGTCTGAACTGTGGAACAGATTTCCAGCTGTGTGAAGTGTGAAGCTAGGTCTTACTTTCCTGTTTCCCGATGCAGCCGTTCTCTTCATGGAGCACTGGAAGAGGCGACAGATGAGGCTCAACTATATCTGGGACCTGACAGGCTTCGGCGAGGAAGAGGAGGTGAGATACAGAGTAGCGTTCTATATATGCGAGAGACACACATCCATGAAAAAGCTCTGATCAGTGAATGAGAGGATCAGCCTTCCCATGTCAGCCACTGGTTGGACTCCAAAATACCCACGTTACTTGTTGTTTGAACAAATAAAGAAATGGATTTTCTTGATTTGGCTCCGTTGACAACGAATCCAGCAGAACGAAGATGTGCATTGAAAGCCTGTTTTCCATCCGTGCCAGTATTCTCTTGTGTTGATTCGTTTCAGCCCTTTCTGTTTAATCTTCATTTTAGTGAAGCTGATTTGGTAATGTGGCTTTCACAACTATTAAAGCAGACATCAAATCTGGTGATGGATTAAATTTAAAGTATGCCACTTCATTTCATAGCACAGTAGCATAAATACAGATGAACTGCTGCATGCAAATATACAGGAAATAACTTGGTTTATTTTTAGTTTTATCCACACACATACAATCGATGTGAAATACAGCGTACAGTAGTGACAGTAGTATGAAAGGATGACTTAAAGTTTACAATATGGGGTTCAGTTTACTACAAATAAAGTCATTTTAGACACACAACAAATGATCCCAGGTAGTGGTAAGTGCATTTATTACTTAATGATGAAATAGAAGAAACATGATGGTAAAAACACGAGATTTAAGATGAGCATCCAGATTTAACCCAGAGTCTACAGTTAAGGCCTTTACACACCTACTTCAAATATTTCGTCCGAAAGATTTGCACGGCAATGTTTTTAATCAAAATTAATATCAAGTACATGGGAATGTTCATATCGTAACGAAATTCCATCCTGTGATTTTGCAACATTTATTTCTTTTTTTTCGAACGGAGGTCGATTTTCATAATATTCACATCTGACAGATGCACAATCGACCAATCGACCAATCAGAGAAGACACAATGACGTTTACCAGAGCCAGTCGCAAGCTGTGCAAATATTTTTAAAAAGAAGTGTCGCGCTGCTACATGGCATCATCATGGCCGAGCGTGTTATCGTCTTTGTGTCACAGCACTCGTTTGACAAACGAGAAAAGAACTACCGCTGAAGTTGCAGCGTTTCCCCACAACATTTCGTAGCCATTCCAGGTTATTATTATTATCATTATGTGGCAAGGTACGCAACCAGGCGGGCTTTGAACCCCAGACTCCCGGGTGAAAGTCATGCACACTGACCATTCAGCCAAAGGGACATCCCTGTGGCCAAGTAGCCAGCGCACATGATCAGTCGGAGGCGTAGTGACAGGACCGTCAACTGCCACAATTATTATTATTATTCAGGTTATTTCAAACAGCCGAATTTGGCATTTGCATGGTGAGATCAGCTGTTTTTCAGCATACAGAAGTTTACCTTGCAGCCTCGTCGCTACGCTCTGCGTGTTGTGTTCGCATTCCTCTGGAACATTAAATGCGAGTTTGTTCTAGTATCTTCATAATTTTGCATCGGACAAATTATTCATAATTTGGTGTCGTTTATTTGTCCCGGTGTGAAAAGGTCTTTATGCCGAAGTTCCTGACTGAGGGTATAACTAACGAAGCCAGAGGACGGAAAGTTTCTACTGAAGCAAAACTCTAACGGGGGCACAGACAAGGATTCGCATTTTTTCATAAATATGTTGATGAAAAATCTCAGCCATACAATTTCTGACCAAACCTAAACACGTATGCATGATCTGTATGTTAAAAACATCATGAGGCCTAAAACAAATAGCGTTTAAAGGGGTAGTTTGGAATTTTTTACATTTTCGAGTTAGCCAGGGTGCTGTTTATCACTTGAGACAGTTTCAACATATTTCATCTGGTTATTCTAGTTGCAGGAGATTGTCGATGCTAATGCTTGCAAAGTCAATGGAACCTTCTCGCACAGGGTTACTCAGTTCAGTCCTACGAGGGCCGCAATCCAGCAGGTTTTCCATGTCTCCATGCTCCAACACAAGTTAATGAGGCCTTGTGATGAGCTTGATTGGCTGTTGGAACAATTTAATTTGAGTCAGGTGTATTAGAGCAGGGCGAGATGGAAAACCTGTGGGTCGGGCTTCCGTTGGGGCCCGCAGGTTTACTCCAGTGCAGGACTCTATTCCAGGTTCATAGAGATATGGTGATGGTTCGTTTGATTAAACAAATTTGAAATAGTCTTCAGAATCTAACATATCCTCATGCCTTTCATACTTGTCCATACTTTTGACTGTATATTTACTTAATCTAATTACTTCATGCATGTAGCAGCAGATGACATCATTCCGCTGCCAAATACAGGAAGTAAAACTATGATGCTGCTGAGACACATTACCATCAAACTGAAACACAATGCTAGGTTTGTTTTATTTGTAACATTATTGTGTTAACACAACATTTACACAGATACTCTTGCATTTTCATTGATTTGCCTCGGGTCTGTGGAGTGGATTAGATTGTTTTTAATGACAGGCTAGAGGATTCCCTTGACATATGCTCGCATAGCAACGGCGACCTCCTGCGACTAGAATAACCGGATGAAATATGTTGAAACTGTGTCTAGTGATAAATAGTACCCTGGCTAACTCAAAAATAAAGCCCTATTTCAAAAATTAACAAATACCCTTTGAAAGAGCTTGAAATTTGCTGAAAGGAGCAGATATAATAGAAACATTAAAAGCCCCAAAACAGACCCTTGTGGCACACCGCTGGTAAACGATTAGTGTGATTGCTGCAATAAAAATGATGCTATAAATATGAGAGAAATAATATAATCTCAGCCTCCTGATCATGTTGGATTAGAAGAGGTCAAGATATTTATGCAACCCCAAGAAAAATCACTAAAATACAGTGGAAATAATGAACTCATCCATTGGCAGCATTTTTTATTTAATCAGGAATTTTCCTAAAATAAAGTGTAGAATGACATGGGTTGCAGTTTTAGCTCTTTACTGAAGGGAACAGATGAAACGAGACATTGTAGTTTCTCATCAAATTCTTACTATTCAAATGAATATGACAGATAAAAACATAAGTTTTAGAAAGTGAGAGGAACTATCTCCAGCGTGGTCCAGAACCCGACAACCCACTGAGTGTTGGATGACAGCTGGTGCTCAGCTTGGGACGACAGGACTCAGGACAAATGTGTTATCACACGTCTGATTTTAGAACATTTTCAGATGTGTGATCCAAAGGAAAATGTTCCCAAACCAGGGTCGGTGTTTAGCTCAGCCGGTTTAGTAGCCGTCCCATGTTCAGAGGTCCGGGGCCGATTCCCGGCCTGGGACCCTTTGCTGTGTCACCCCCCCCACTCTCTCAGACCCCCTTTCCTGTCAATCCACTGTGATATAAAGGCCACTGGGGCCCAAAAGATCCTTGGAAAAGGAAAATGTTCTCAAACCACAATTCCACATGTGGAACACATGAAAATGTTCCAGAAACCACGATTACACGCGTGTTTCACCTGTGTTTTCTCTGTAAGCGCTGAGACAACAGATTTGTTAAGATGGAGACTTGTTTACCGCGCTGCTAGCTTATAGCCGCAGGTCAGAGTGTGAAGATGGATGCGCCTCCTTTGTCTTTGCGGCTGCTGTGAGTCAGCCCTCAACAAAAAGATTCCCACACATGCATCTTCCAGTCCCGCCTCTAATCATGAAGAAACGGAGGAGAGCGCTACTTGTCTTGTTTCTGTAAAGCTGTGAAAGTGTCATGTGTTTATCTTTACTGATGTGTCCTCGTGTTTTTATGTGTGTGTGGTGTCTTCCACAGGAGGAGCACAAGGTTTGGATTTGACTTGCTTTATTTTCTGCTGACATTGTTTCACTCACCGTTTTAGATATGTGCTGTTACCTAACACCGTTCTTCCTCCAGGTTCCTAACAACCTGCCTCACACCCTCCTCGTTGCTTTGGGACTATAATACTCGACCTGCAGCTCCTCTCTGCTCCTCTGAGCTTCATCCTCACGTTGTGGCCTTGCTCGCTAAAAACAGGCCTGATGGGGGAAACTTTTTCCTTTGGCTCTTTTGGGGGAAGTCTACATTTCCTAACTAGCTTTTATGTACCGTATTTTCTGGACTATAAGTGGCACTTTTTTTTCAAAGTATGACTGCTCCTGCGACTTATAGTCCAGTGCAACTTTTATATCAGAACATATACAATTTAACATATCTTTAAGTGTCAATTCATGCTGACTGACATGACCCAAGGATGTTTAATGTAACTTTGGAATCTGAGTGGGGAATTTTTAGCTGTGACAAACTGGATATGAAAACTCCAAAAATCACCCTATTTAAAAAAGATAGATAAATACGACTTATAATCCAGTGCGACTTATATATGTTCTTTTCCTCTTCATGATGCATTTTTGGACTGAAGCGACTTATACTCAGGAGCAACTTACACACTCAAAAATAGAGGTGCCAATTTGTACTTAAAAGGGTATAAAGCTTGTCGCTGGGGGTGTTTCTTTTTGAAAGACATTTCTGTACCTTCGGTCCTGGTCCATTTTTGTACCTTATCAAGCTGTATGAGTTAATAAAGTACAATTAAACCAATTAAAAATGATGAATAAAAGTCAATAAAATAGAAATTATGACAACAATCAAAGATGCTAATGAATGAATAATTATTATCTAAATATAATATAACACATATGTAATTATACATGTAATTATTACTATAATTACTATGATTATTATGAAAGTCATAATATAATTATAATTACACTACTGTTTAGAAGGACTGCTATTTATAGTTATTGAGCTGCGCACATTTTTCAATGCCTCAGGTACCCTTAGGGTTGAAAGGGTACAAATGTGTACTTTATATTACTTTGGATCCTTTTTATAGTATATAGGTACACTTCTGGCCTCATAAAGACCAATATTGTATTTTTGAGAGAACATTTGTAAAAAATGTACCTACAGGTACAGAAATGTTCCTGTCTCGTACCTCTATTTTTGAGTGTGTATAGTCCGGAAAATACGGTATTTGCATAATTCCTGCAGCCTCAAATGGAGCCAAAAGGGAACATTTCCTTCTATGAGAGTTGGGTTTGGGTAACTTTTGAACTGTAAGCTCATATTTTTCTGCTATTAGAGGAAGATTTGAGTGTAGATGATCAAGAGTCTGGTGGAATGGCCCAGTTCTCAACTGGTCAGTCATTTCCTTGCTTTGGTATTTTTGGCAGCATCAAGCATGTAGCAGCAAACCAGAGGCAGAAGAAGACAGAATATTATGTTAATGTTGGTAATGTGGAGGTGAATTTAACTGTAAATGATCTGGTTGAACTATTTGTTTATTAGCTTCGGAAGGTTGCCCAGTATCAACTGGTTAACTAACTGGTTGGCAATGATAAATCTGAGGAGAATCAGTGTGAAGCCTCTTCTTTCACTTTCTTTTAAAAATTTCCGACTGTAATAATGACATTTTTTATGTAACAGCTTTATGACCTATTATCTGTAAATGAAAGATTAATTCACATTAACTCATCCGTGGTCTGACAGATACATGCCATCAGTGTGCACTTGAAAAAGCTTTTAAATGATTA
Organism: Atherinomorus stipes; assembly: GCA_023101725.1. Lineage (NCBI taxonomy): Eukaryota > Metazoa > Chordata > Actinopteri > Atheriniformes > Atherinidae > Atherinomorus > Atherinomorus stipes. Next base: position 87,750 of record JALJCO010008815.1, on the reverse strand, counting down.
TAGAAGCAGCTTTTATCTGCTTCTACCTCTTTTTCTATTTCAGTGTTTTGTCATCTTATTTCCATATTATCTGTCCGTGTGAACATTAGCTTCACCCACGGACCGCCAGACTAAACAGAGCTTTGTTTCCTGCTGCTGCAGTCGGTCCTCTCAGATCACTTCAGACTGTAATACTGATGCACATATCCCTCCACTTCAGGTTATATATGGATGTTATATTCCTCACTGACAGGATTATTTGAAAACAACAGCAGAAAGACTGAACATTCATGGACACATGGATGACAGAGTTATAAAACATAAAGTTCCCAAAAAGTTAAGTCTCTGTGTAAACCATTAATAAATTGAAATTTATCTATTTATAAATCTCATCAAGTTTTATTCCCAGTAGAATGTAAACAACATATTAGAAGATGAAACTAAGACATTTTACCAACTGATGGAAAATATTCACTGATTGTAAATCTGATGGCAGCAACAGGTCTGTAAAAAGTAGTTCCAGGGTGATGTTTACCATCGTGTAGTAATACGTCTGTAAAAAGTAGTTCCAGGGTGATGTTTACCATCGTGTAGTAATACGTCTGTAAAAAGTAGTTCCAGGGTGATGTTTACCATCGTGTAGTAATACGTCTGTAAAAAGTAGTTCCAGGGTGATGTTTACCATCGTGTAGCAACACGTCTGTAAAAAGTAGTTCCAGGGTGATGTTTACCATCGTGTAGTAATACGTCTGTAAAAAGTAGTTCCAGGGTGATGTTTACCATCGTGTAGCAATACGTATGTAAAAAGTAGTTCCAGGGTGATGTTTACCATCGTGTAGTAATACGTCTGTAAAAAGTAGTTCCAGGGTGATGTTTACCATCGTGTAGTAATACGTCTGTAAAAAGTAGTTCCAGGGTGATGTTTACCATCGTGTAGTAATACGTCTGTAAAAAGTAGTTCCAGGGTGATGTTTACCATCGTGTAGTAATACGTCTGTAAAAAGTAGTTCCAGGGTGATGTTTACCATCGTGTAGCAACACGTCTGTAAAAAGTAGTTCCAGGGTGATGTTTACCATCGTGTAGCAACACGTCTGTAAAAAGTAGTTCCAGGGTGATGTTTACCATCGTGTAGCAATACGTATGTAAAAAGTAGTTCCAGGGTGATGTTTACCATCGTGTAGCAATATTCACAGGCAGTGATTTACAGTGTGTAGCTGTGTAGCTGTGTGTGTGTGTGTGTGTGTGTGTGTGTGCCATGATCGGAGAATACCTCAGCTTCTGGTGTTTGAACACATTTAAATGATCCTTCATCCACAAACTTTAATAACACACTTCAACCCATCTGAGGTTCCATTAGCTGAATATAAAATCTGTATAGCTGTTTTTCCACACCAGACTATAAGCTTTGGTTGGTTGTGGTTTAAATTGCTTCACTAAGTCCTTCTGTGGTGAGTAGATGCTCTTACCCTTTCGTTGCATGTTGCTCTGTGCTCAGACTCAAACACAAGGTGCTTATTTCATGCACAGGCTCTTCATTTTCATGCCTTCCTGCACTCTGAAACACCAGCAGGATCTTCTCTGCCGTTTCATTTCTTGCACATTTCCACAGCTGTTCAGTTTAACCTGACCAACAACACGGTTTCTGTTGCAGGATCACAACCGAGCAGAGTACGAGCTGCGAGTCATGCAGAAGTCTATGAGACAGGATCAGTCGGAGCCGAAGGTAAGACGGGTGTCAGACCCGCGTCTCAGGGCTCTGATGGGCCGCTACCTGACGAAATTAGATTCACTGCAGGAGGCGGCTCAGGGGGTCAGCGTTTGTGTCTGGTCTTTTATTTTTACTGTAGAATTTCCCAGTTTTTATTAAAACTGAGAAGAAAAATGGGATAAAATCCATAAGAATGAATCCCAGTCTTTGGCTACAGCAACCTTTGGTTCAGATGTTATTCATGACAGTTGCTGTCTTCTTTGTGTTGCCTGACATGTCGGACATGATTTTCCAGACTCATGTCTGGTTGTCACTGGAAGTGATTTCTCATCTCATCCCAGTCACTGAACTCTTCGGACTCCGAGGCCCAGTGGTGGTGGAGAATTACACACAGTCAGACTTTCACCCGGATGTTTCTTGTCTTTTTTGTGTTTTATGTTATCATCCATTTCCTGCAGTGGGTCTATGATGCAGACCAAGCCATTTCCCAGAAAGATACAGCATGATGATTTTGTTTTAACGTGATCGGCACATATTTCCCACAGTTTAGTTTTTCTCTTTAGCTTGCATTCACAAACACACAAGGCAAACCGGGTCACCGGGAGCAGTTCTGACTCACGTAGACTCAGATTTTACAGCTTTTACTAATCAGCATCTTAAAGAGAACATGGTCATTAAACGTGAGCTGTGTTTCAGACACGGATACATGCCGGGCTAGGGTTAGGGTTGGGGTTAGGGCTCATTCATGCCGATGATTTGCCCTCTGCCTGTTGTCTTACACCAACTTCATGTCTCCTTTCTCATCGCCTGAGCATCCTGACCTCATTTTCTGTTGACTTGAATGTGACACAATAGCTCAGGGCAGCATTAGCCGTGCTCCGCCGCAGCTCCAGCCTGTGTGTGTGCATGTTGGGGGACGTGTGCAACAACATGCACAGGATACGAGGAGCTGTTGGTCACAGAAAACACGATGCTGTGGGCTCAGATACAGACCGTGGCCTAACACACAGCTGGAAAGCTTCCTTAATGCTGTGTTTGTGTGTGTTTTAGGACGAGAAGGTAAAGCTGACATGTACGGACAGACTGCCAGCTTACATCACTACGGCCGTCATGATGGGCTTCATGGTGAGTTTGAACAGTTTCTCTGCAGCCGTGCATCAGCTGAAACCATGAGGGACATATAATCTACTGAAACCACATTCTCATTCAGACACAGTCTGTTCAGAATGTCATCAAACAATAAAAATAACAATTCTTCTACATAGCTGGGAGAAAGAACACAAATAGCTGACCTTTCACCACATGTTTAATGTATTTAGGTTACTGGTTGGCCTTTATTCCAAGTTCCAGCTTTATCTGGCCTTTAGATGAAGCTGTTTAATTGTTCTAGACCAGAGCTCTGCAACCTGCTGGTCTTCAGCCATTCCTCCCTGGTTGGTGATGAAAACGGTGAAATTCTGCACTGTCATGTTCATTCAGGTTCATTGCCAGCGATGCTAGCTTACTGTATGATTGATTTGTGCTAAGAAACTAGTAAACTGCACTCAAAGACTTTTTCAGAACACAAATACAGAATTTGCTGAAAAGTACTAAGATGAAGATGATTAGAAGAACTTCTGAGGAAAGCTGAGCCATAAAAATATACTTTAAAGATGCAGACTACAGATCTTTCTGCAATTTTCTCAGTGACACCCTCCCCCCATCAACGGCTAAACTAGCATCCATCTTTATCCTAGCTGCACTGTGAGAGTCTCATCTTGACTCTTATTCTGTCCCTCCCTCTCTTTCTCCAATAATGTTTTATTGTGTTTATTTGCTGAATTCACCATGGTGCGCTTTTAAAAGACCTGGTGTGTTGATAGAGTATCTGTTAGCAGTGACGTGGTGTGAAACCAATAATCGTCTGCGGTTTCTCAGCCTCAGGATGCTTCTGGGCAATGATGGCTCAAGAAATGTGCATAACAGATGTTGATGTGCCATCAAAACAAGTCAGAAACACATATTTGTAAGGTCAAAGGGTCAATTCCAATTCCTATCTTAACCCTCAATATTAGCAGCCCTCAAAACCAAGTGTTAAGGGCTATTTTGTGACTTGGAAATGGGACACCCTTAAATGCAGAAACATCTTCAAACTGTGGGGGGCAGCATTACGCCAAAGCGGCGTTCAGTCTGTTAATTCAGAAGAAGAAGAATTTACTTTATTTACCTTTATTTGCACTGTTAACCCTGCCTAACCATGGACATATTCAGCTGTCCCCGCATACCACGGCTTATTGAAAGGTAAACACCAACGATAACGAAAATCACGTAGGTTACTGTGGTTCTGTGAATTCCCGGATGACTGCCAGTCAGCTGGCCCGCACATCACCTGATTGACAATTGTCATTAGGACTCGACCTGCGAAGAGCGCGAGGAGCTTTGTTTACAGAAGGAATGAAACAGAACTATCGTTCCATAACTCTGCGACTACGGGAGATGACATCAGCCCGGTCGTCTTATACCATTACCAGCACAAGCACGTTATACAGGCTGTTTTCTTGATAAAACAACGACATTAGTGCCGGGAAAAATGACCATTTTGTAACGTTAACTAACTTAAACAATAGCAACATGGCTTGACCGCACCGGCTGCTATTGACAAAAGATCGTAAAATAAAAATAAATATTATGCAGCAATGAGGTAACTAATCCATAACACGGGCCTAAACTAAGGTAATACAATGGTTTTCGTAATATTGACATCTCCATTAACAAAGAAAATACTTAAGATTTGTAGCTCGCCTTCTTTGCCGCTTGTATTCTGGGTGGCCCTTACTCACAAGGGTGGTGTCGGAGAATCTCAGTATTGAGGGCGATTCAGCCCTCAAACTTGCCCCTCAACTTAACTTTCTGAGAATTGGGACAGAACGTGTACTTCGCGGGGAGTGCACATTTTTAAGATTGAGGGTTAAAATTGAGGGTTAAGACAGGAATTGGAATTGGCCCAAAAAGTTGTGCTGTTAGTCTTTTAAAGGTAGAGTCTAGAGTTTCCCCCTGAAAATAAATGCTACTGTAGATTGGTGTGAGTTAATCCGCACTTTTGGACTCCACTCTTGTGTGGAGGTGAGTTTTGTTTGCAACTCCCCTCCCCTGACTGTATTTTTGTTTTACCCTTTGTTTTGGTGTTCGTGATGTTTCTGGGCGAAGATTTACATATCGTCTCCAGCCAATGACAGAGCTAAGGGCGTAGTGCTCTGTTGGAATAAAGTCGTCAACTGGAGCAAACTTTTTTTTTTTTTTTATGTCAACTGGAGGCGACACCAGATTCACTCAAATTCTCGATAGAAAAGGCGGATGCAGCAAAGAAAAGAAAGTATTGTGCGGTGAAAAGAGCTTTAGATAGTACACGCTCAAAAACCAGCGTTAATGGTTTGGCTTTCACCCACTTTTGAGCTTTGAAGGAGAGGCTTGGGGCTAGAGAGCAATGTGACCATTAGCCCAAAGGGAGGGGCTCTCAGTTTGAATATTGTATACAAACAGCAACGGGGAAACACTCCGGACTCTACCTTTAAAGAAGTGGATCAAGTCCCAAAACTCAACTTCTGCTGCAGGTATTGTCAGGACATCGTAAGGCCACTCACAAATAAAGGAATAAATTAGATAATCCCTTACTGTCATACATGGAGCATCTATCTTGGACTTGAGGGAAATGAGAGACATGTCTTCTCTGCAAAGACCATTAAGAACAGGACCAGGAAAATGACATCAAACACCTGACTCAGCAGACTTCGCCATTTATGATACCATACCATTTTATAAAACAACACAGCAGCTGAGCAAAGTGCTGTACAATACATGCATACAATACAACACAAAGCAATAGAATACAAGTATGAAAACAAATATAAGAGATTAAAACACAGATGACAACTCACACAGGAGTAAAAGTGTGTTTTTAACCGAGTTTTTAAACCAAGAGAAGCAGCCCGTCTGACGAGCAGAGGGCGCTCATTCCACATTTTAGGAGCTAAAACTGAAAAGACTCTGTTTCCTCTGGACTTATGAAATGTTTTTGGGACAGCATCTGGTCAGCTGATCTAAGAGCACGAGATGGCATGTAGGGAAGAAGCAGCTCACAGATAAGAAGCGGCGGGACCTTTAAGAGACTTAAAAACAAAAGAATCTTAAAATAGATCCATAGATGAACGGGAAGCCACTGTAGGGACGCTACAACCAGAGTTGCGTGCTCTTGTTTCCTTGTACCAGTTAAAAATCATGCAGCAGCATTTTGTATCAGCTGTAGGTGCGAGAGGGAAGCCTGGCTAATCCTAATTAAAAGAGAGCTGTAACAATCCAGGCGGGACATAATAAAAGCGTGAATTACTGTCTCAGGTGGCATGTAGACAGGAGGGGCTTGGTTTTAGACAGCTGCCTCAACTGAAAGAAACAGGACTTTACTACAGAGTGTACTTGCGAGTCGAGTTTCAGGATGGGTCCATTTTTACACCTAAATTAGTGATGCAAGATTTTTCATGAGGTGCCAGTTAGAATAAAAATCTAAGGAAAGGGAACAACTAGAGCCAACAGCTATAAAAAGCATGACTTCAGTCTTTTTATCATTAAAATGGAGGAAATTAAGTGCCACCCACGCCCTAATGTCACAGAGGCAGTTGAGGAGCAGCTGGACAGAACCATCTTTTTAAAGGAAAATAGACGAGACAGTCATCTGCGTAGAAGTGAAAGAGCACACCATGTTTTCTAAAAATAGCTCGAAGCGGCAGCAGATAGAGTGAATAAAAGAGATCCAAGAATAGAGCCCTGCGGTATCCCTCCAAGGAGAGGACAGGAGAGGCAGAGGAAAAATCATCTATCGTGGCACAGAAACTCCTGTCAGAGAGGTAGGACCTGAACCAGTGCAGGGCTGAGCCTGTGATGATGAGTCATGTTTAACTCTGTGTGCAGGTCTGGTGTTTTCTTTTGTTGTGACATAAAAACAAAAAAAATGCTCCCAGTTTAGTTTAAGAGTCAAACAGGTTTTACGGCTCTGAAAGGTTTATTTGGTGGGACGGGTGTAAAATATCTCTTATTTGTAAGTGTTGCAGATAACTGGTCTAGATGAAGAATAAAAACCTGCATCAGTCTGGAAAACGGGGGGGGGGCCCCTGTTGCAGCAGCATCTCTCATTCAGCTGCTCATGACCCTCATGTTCACGTTAACCCCTCAGCATCACTGTCCACAGATTATGTCACAAAAATGGTCACGATGAGCATCTTTAAGCCTTGTGCCGCCTGAAAATGGGATTTTGCCTGCTGTCCGTGGTTTGTGCACAGGGCTATGTACTGGGTTACAGACGGATTGTGACACTATTTGTAGAAAGCATGTTTTTGTAGTTAGTGTTTTTTTTTAATCATGTTGCGTCATTACCAGCAAAATTTCCCAGTTTGACCAAAATTCATGTCTCATTATGGTAATCGGCTTAAAAGCTAAAGCTGTGTTGGAGTGTTGCAGATGCATTTAGCCAGCACATCACTCTACTAACCCCATTTCCACAGAAGGACAATAGTCTACATCTTTGCGGTCATCAGACCGCCAACAGGAGGCTAAATGCACACTTCAGAGTGGGTGTAATGGCAAGACGTCCAGTTTACACATCGAACTGCACAAATCCAGAGAAATCAGTAAAAACTTATTCCACGTTTACAAAAGTTTTCCTCTCATCCATTAAAGCAGTCAAAAATAAAAACGTTTTCCGGCATAGTTTAAATTCACTCGATAAAGAAACTCACTAGTTCTATTTCAGTGTACAGCCAAGCTGCAGATATGAGCATGCACGAGTGATGTACGCATAAATTATAAAAATAATTTGAAACTAGAAAATGCTGTTACTCCGCAACAGCATGTGTGAATGCTTTTATTTGAAGACGCTGAACTATAATGCTAAAGAAGCTGAAGTAGTTGAACTATAATGCTCAAAGGCGGAAACAGTTAAACTATAATGCGAATAGGCTGAAAAAGGTGGAAAAGTTGAAAAAGTTAAAGCATAAGGCTGAAAAAGCCTGAAAATCCTGAAAAAGTTAAAGCGGAAGGCTGAAAAAGCGGAAAAACTTAAAGCGTAAGGCTGAAAACCTAAAAAAATTAAAGCAGAAGGCTGAAAAACCTGAAAATCCTGAAAAAGTAAAGCGGAAGGCTGAAAAAGCGGAAATAGCGGAAAAAGTTAAAGCGTTAGGCTGAAAACCTGAAAAAATTACAGCGGAAGGCTGAAAAAGCCTGAAAGAGTTAAAGTGAAAGGCAAAAAGGCTTAAAAGTTAAAGCGTAAGGCTGAAGAAGGTCAAAACGCTGAAAAAGTTGAAGCATTAGGCTGAAAAAGTTGAAGCATAAGGCTGAAGAAGGTCAAAATGCTGAAAAAGTTGAAGCATGAGGCTGAAATTCAAAAAAAGTTAAAGCATAAGGCTGAAAAGTGGAAGCATAAGGCTGAATAGACCTTATGGAAGCCTGATGATGATGACTGCAGTGCATTTGAAGCTTCATCTTCATCATACATTGCTTTATTGATAAGGAATCAGGTCAAAGGTGAACCTAATTAACACAGCAAGGAGAATTGATCAGGTTGTCATGACAACGCAGCACCTGTGTGTGTGGACAGGCTGCAGATGACACAGACATAATTGGATCAGAAACTCCATTCAAAATGCCTGAAAAGGCTGGAGCGCACTCCCCGAACAAATGTTCACTGAGAAAATCCGTAACAGATATCAAAATAATATTTTCACCGTGAGCGTCACAGGCTTTAGGAACTCAGAAATGTCTTTTATTTTATCCTAAGTCGAACAGAATTTAAATGCTGGCAGTTTTAATCTGCATGACTTTTAGGATTCTTCGTCCAGATTACAATGGAGTTTAATAGGGGCAAAATGGTGACTTTGTAAGATTCCGAGAGGCGTAGTTCGAAAACGGTGCGTCTGACGGATTTTCGACCCGGTTCCGACAAACCAACAGTCAAGCTCCGTTTTGATGTAAATTTTATTTTTCTGTGACGAAAACTGTAGAAGTTATGGCCATTTGTTCAAGATTTTCCTGAGGAGGACAAATTTTGGCCTGAAAATTGCAATTTTTCATGTTTTTTCAGAGGGCATAGCTCAAAATCGGTTGAAGATATGAAGCTGAAAGTATAGATTGTAGTTGTTCAACTCCTGAAGAGTATTTGAAAGTTTGAATGGTGTTTCTAGCTAAAAGTATGTTGAAGATATGAACTTTAATTGGAGCTGAAGGATTTGAAGTTAGAGTGGAAGTAGAGTGGAGCTGAAGGGAGTGAAAAAGCTGAAAATCTAAAAGTTGAACAATTTGTAAACTGGCGTAATTCAAAATTAGCTGAAGATATGAAGTTGAAAAGACATAGCTGAAAAGCTGAAGATTTGAAGATTTGAAAAAAATTTGAATGGTGTTTCTAGCTGAAGGTATGAAAAAGCCTTAGGGTTTGAAAGGAGTGGAAGTTTTTTGAAGGATTTGAAGGATTTGAAGGATTTGAAGGCTTCCCATAAAATAATGGGCAAAATTTTCCAATAAATGATCAATAACTTGAAAACGGTTGAAGTTATCAATACCAGGAGATATAGCACAAATGTCCTAATTTTCTGAACGTTTTGATACCTGAATAGTTGAAGTGAGTTGAAAGGGCTAGAAGGAGTAGTCGACCGAAAAACGGCGGAAGAGATAATAGACGGGAAAAAGGGAAACAGGAAAACTAGTGTGGAATGCTTTGAAAGCATTCACACAATTAAAATGTGAATAAACCAGCCGCTTTATTCGGAATTAAGCTTGTTTCGGAATTATCATCAAGTGTTTATAAGGTCCTTATAAAGAGGAATTAACTTGTATTCAGAATGAAAACTCTAATGTAGTGTGGTCAACAAAAACTGTAAAAAATATGGACGTAGTATCCGGTCACTTCTGAATAGAGGAAAGTGAAGCCAGTTGGGCGTTTGCCGTCGTCGCCATCTTTGCCACGTCGCATGTGTCGTCAATCCCGGAAAATACTAAAATGGGCAAAGAGCGGTCTCAGGGCAAATGATTGACAGCTGACATACTCTGGGCTACACGCTAACCGAGCTAACTCAAAACTAACAGGCGCTAACGAAGATTAGCCCCCTAAGCGGCGGGGTAAAGGTAAGACACGCTTAGACTTGCTATTATCTGACTAAAAACCGCCGCTGTGCGACTCTGCTACAAACTGAGACCTTACTGAGGACAAAGAAGAAGCTAACTAGGAGCCACCGGTCGGCATCCGGTCTGCCACATGTCAATCAAAAGGAAACGCCCTTAATTATATGTAATTTTAAGATTAGATAACATCTAAATGAATGAGTTATTAAAAGAATTCACCTCCCCTCACAGTTGACCTATTAAACCTCAAATGATGGTTTGAACCAGACTGTAAACATGTTTATTTCTGCTGTAAACATGTTTGTTTCTGCTGTGAAGTTGGCCTTTTTAACATGGGAGTCTATGGGGATTTGCTCTTTTTTGCAGCCCCTAGTGGATGAAGGTAGAACTACAAATATTTCCCTCTTCCAGGTGGCTTCATAGTTGGTCACCAGAGGTTGCAGCTTGGTGGTCAATCATCATCACCGCTGCTCCCTGTCAGAAGGAGACAGATCCACAGTGCAGAACCACGGTGTAATATATCTGCATCTTCAGTGTTAACTATGAACTGAAATCAGGTTGTGGGTGGAAGTAAGCATCCCCATGAAGAAGATAAGTAAGAGTTTCCATGAAACTGGCTAGAACTGAATCAGGGCTAAAACTGACGAGATAGCTAAGGGTGAACGTAGTTCGCTCCTTCATCATTTCATTTTTTATCAGGTGTGAATGTAATAAAAGCTTCAGTCAATCATGTCTGAGTGGTGGGGGAGGGTGGGGGGGGGGTTCTCTGCAGGTCTTCACCGGTTACTTTCACTTAGTTCTGACAGGTTCTCCTCCGTCCGCCTTCTTTCAGATAGCGGTGACGTTCGCCATGGTGTTCGGGGTCATCCTGTACCGGATCAGCATTAAGGCGGCTCTGCACATGAGCACGTACCCTGCAGCACGCTCCAACATTCGAGCCACAGTCAAAGGCACCGCTGCTGTCATCAACCTCATCATCATCATCATCTTAGATGAAATCTACGCCGTCATCGCCCGCTGGCTGACCACACTGGGTGAGGAGCGGTTAACCTTGGACGTGCACAGCTGATCCTCTGTAGACCGAGCGGGAGTGAAGGGGAAAGATGGCAGCATAATGCTTACATGTTTATTTGGGAACTATGATGTTTAACCTTCCCTGCACCGACTAACAGCAGTGATATTATATAGATAAGAATTTTTCACAAATAAAGCTTTTATTCCTGAATGTGTCTAAAACAGAATGTACTGTCTGTTCAAGTCATAAAAAAGCGCCAGAGTGCAACAAAAGCAGAGATCAATGAGAGAAAAATGTAATCTACCATTAAAAACTGATTTTGTTGGTATGCTCAGAAATCTACACGGAGCAGTTCAGAGGAAGCAAACATGGAGCAACTAATGCTCGGTGGTGGTTCGGCTAACTCTGGCACATTTACATGAGGATGTTGAACACTTTGCACTGTCCATTTGAAAATTGTAAAATAGAAAATCAAACAAACATCTGGATTAATATGTTAAAGACGCTGTACCTGATTTTGCACATTTTTTAACCATGAGCGAGGTGTACAGTGTAGTTTGAACCGTAAGCCCCGCCCCTAACTGTTTCTCCCAGTGACAAACGCTCCTACTGTCCCTCCCACTTGACATGCATGAAATAATGTGCACGTTTCATACTTGTGCAGAAAGGAGCTCCAGAGGAAACTCGCATCCTCCAGTGAATTTCGTGTTCTGGTTGCAGTAAATGTCTGTGAATCAGCTAAATTACATTTTCTGTCATTAATTCATAAACCGGTAGTTTACCGTAACTACAGTTATGTACACAGATGCACAGTTACGATGCGTTATGATGTTATAGGCGACATTACAACATGACAACCTGATAAAGTATCTAACCAGCCACTGAGAATGAAAGTGATGTAAACTTGTTCGCATTGCGGTGTAAATATCATAGGGCTGGACAATTAATCGAACTTTGATCGTGATTTAAATTTTTCCTTCTCACGATCATAAAAACACTGTAATCGAATATATTATTCTTATTTTACTCCTTTTCTTGTTTCTAGTTTATTTGCGGTTGTGTTTTTTAAAAATGTTATAATTGAGGTTGAGTTTTGATGGTTCAATAAACACTTTCTATAAAATCAATGAATAATCGTAATCGTGATTTCAATATCAGTCAAAGTAATTGTGATTATAATTTTTTCCATAATGGTCCAGCCCTAAAACATCATGTATTATATGGAGGAGGACGCAGTCAGACCAGCAGCTGAGGACGTCAAAAATGTTACTAGAAAGAAAGTTATTGAAAAACTACCTGTCTAGTCAGATTACAGCATGTTTCTAGTCCACGTTCTGTTCGAGGCCGTCCAGTTGCTAATCCACCAAGATGTACTCAAACTTTATTCCTTCTTTGGTCTGTCCTGGGTTTCAAGCCTCTCTCCTCCTCAGTTTTGATGCTTTCAGGCCGTTTTGCTGTATGAACAGTGACAGCCAGAGCGACTTTCCTTTCGATAGACGCCATGCGGTTCTGTTTACAAGAGCTGCCGTGCACGCGCTAGAGGAGGGCGCTCCCCGTTAGGAATCGCTGTTAGTGGCTGTTTGTAAACTGGAACTTCTGTACAATGAACTCCATTGGCAGAGAAAAGTGTCTCAACAGCGTTAGAAACTAAACTAAAAAGGCCTGGATTCATGCGTATGCACAATCAATGAGTGATTCATTTTCATGAAATTACCTCTTTTACCACATTATACCGTGTAGAAAGCATTTTTCTGAGAGAGATTAGAATAAAATCAGGTACAGGACCTTTAATACGTGAGTAAATAAAGCCTCACATTGCATTTTGTTTGTTTTGTGTGTTTTCCAGAGGTTCCAAAGACAGACAGGAGTTTTGAAGAGCGCCTCATTTTCAAAACGTTCGTCTTGAAGTTCGTCAACGCCTTCACACCCATTGTGTACTTGGCCTTTTTCAGAGGAAGGTCAGTTCAGGGCAATCTCTCGGCTTCATGGTGTATTCTTTTATTTTCTCACAGAAACTTCAGACTCAAGTATAAAACCTTGATGATTGGACGTTGTATTGTAATTTACGTGTACATTTGACTGTAATGTAAAGAGTTCATGATGAGCTCCTCTGACTGAAGCTGTAACTGATGCTTGTTTGTGTTTACAGGCTGGTTGGGAGACCTGGAAAGTACCTGTATGTTGTTTCCTCCTACAGGATGGAAGAGGTAATTCAAAGGTTGGGTTCCTCATGGAATCCACCTTCAGTTTCAATGGACAGATAAGAAAACTTAGGTTTTTTTATTCACATCTTGATTTTACTTGTGTACAGCACTTTGTGCCAGGTTCTACTGAATAGATATGCGAAAATAATAATAATAATAATAATAATAATAATAATAAAAATAATAAAAAAATAATAATAATAATAAAAATATATATACAGTCGTCCTTAAAATTATTCATACCCTCAAATTAAAGAAGGAAAAAAATCAGCTGTCATTAGAATAAGAATCCTGTTGACAGGAATGTTGGTCCACTGTTCATGGGAAAGGTGCTCTAATGTGTCTGGGACAGTTTTATTTGTTTTGTTTTTTTTATTATTATTATTTCTGACCAAAATTCAAAAGCAATATCTTATTTCACTGAATTATAATTTTGTGAATTTTTATTTATTAGTGTCTTTAGTTTCTTGTCATTTGAATAACTATTATGAATAAATACTTTTCTTTAATTGGAGGGTATGGATAATTTTGAGGATGAAAGTATATATACACACACATATATATATATATATATATATATATATATATATATATATATATATATATATATATATATATATATATATATATACACACACATAATATATAATATGCACATAATGGCCCTCATTTATCAAACGATCGTAGAAATGATCGCACATCTGATCGTAAAAATGGTCGTACAATTGGACCCACGTGTGATTTATTAAAACGTTCGTATCGGTCCAATCTCGTCGTACGAACAAAAGAGTCTTGATAAATTCCACAGCTGAAATTTATCGTTATTTAAATGTCACACCCACGGTTACGCCCTTAAACATGCATAATGATGAGGCTTCACCCAGCGAGGTTGAACCATGGAGAGGAGAGATTCTGCCAAAAAAGAAACTTTTGGGGGGATCAAGACAGAATTCCTCATTTGTGAGGTGACAAAGATTAAAGACACACAACGGAACTTTTAGCAGTTTTCTCAGTGATGCGCCCCCTATCGGCGACTAAACTAGCAACCATCTTGTATCATACCTGCACCGTGATTCACTCCAGCCAGTAAAAGACAGTCTTATCTTGACTCTTGTTCTGTCCCTTCCTCTCTTCCCTTTCCTCTCTTCCTCCTGTAATGTTTCCTTACCGAATCTGTCATGAACGGCGTTTAAAACACTCGTGGGGTTGATCCCTGGTTTACATCCGGTTGCTAGTGAGTGACGCGGTGCTGCAGCCAAGAGTCGGCTGCAACGTCACAGTCGCGTCCCGGATGGGAATCTTACATAGTGCTGTTTCTGAGCCCCGGGACGCCTCTGGGCAGTGACGGCTCGAAAATGCACAAAATGAATGTTGGTGTGCCGAAAAACGAGTCAGAAACGCAGATTTTTAAGGTCTAAAAGTTACGTTGTGTGTCTTTAAAGAGGTGCTGTTTGGCAGCTTAAAAACCGAAGTCAGAGACGTGAACAAAAACGCTGCACGGAAGAGGATCAGTCAGCCTTACCGTCGTGAAAGATTCCGGCTGAGATATTAATGAAAGTCTCAATCTAGGCCTGGTTTATATGGTTTGTTCGTTTTATTAGCTATGAAATTTAATAATTGGCCACATCCGATAGCAACGTCACAATTCTTTAGCCAATGTGTCAAGAAAAAGTGGTCCAATATGAAACTTACCACCAAAAGATGATATATAGCCCCACTAGGCTATATCCATATAGCCCAGTGGGGGCTACAGAGCGGCTCCGGGCGCATCTTTTCCTGCGCATCAAAACTCTCCAGCGGTCCGAGCGATGTGCAGCACTGCACATGACAGGAGTGTTGTAGATTTTCTCAGAGTCTAAAGAAGCGTTTCATCCCGCCGGGTCCGAGTCGGACCGCCCGACACCCACCTGCCTTCCTGCAGCCCGAAGCAGCGCTCCACCTGGGCACCTGCACGTGTGCGTACTGATGCCTTTCTCCGCTCCTATGTGGCAGTTTTACCAGCGGGGTGAGGAGATGCACGAAGAGTGCAAAGCCCTTGTCTCCTAGAACTGTATGTTAATGATTTAATAATTTGTTGAGATAAATGGAGGAATTAAATTCAGTCACAGCTGTTTTTGTAATTTTGGGAATACATTCTACATTCCCTTTTTCCTTTTTCTTTGCAAATGGGTTCATTCTTAGTGCTGATATGTGAATACTTATGTATAAATGACAGTTTGCGGTTTGGTTAATAAATATTTTCATGTTCTGCTGCGCTGCTGCAAACCCTCACTGACTCAAACTTGCGTACACGAACTCAGAGCTGTCGTGAGATTTGATCGTATCCTACGATCACGTTCAAATTGATAGATGCCGAGTCTTGCGTGGAAATGGTCGTACGCACAGATTTTCGTCGTACGATCGTTTGATAAATGAGGGCCACTGTGTGTGTGTAAAAAAACTATTGTTTGGTGCATCATTTCTCTGTTTTAATAATCTCGGCTTGTATTGTATTCTACGTGGATGGAAAGCCTGATTAGTCACCATGACATCCAGCTAGAACTGGTAAAGCTGGAGCTTCTGTGGAATGAGGAGCACAAATAAATGTAGGGGGGCAGTGATCCCAAATATGTACCAGCATCCCCAGTGATACTGTCCTGTTGGTGTTCCTGTGGTTCTGGTTCTCGGTGGACTGGAAGCTGCTCTGCTCCACACTGTCAGCCCTGTAAACTGCAGTTCCCACCTCCGACTCGGCAGTTTGATTTCCTGCCACCTCCTGACCGATTTTCCCTCTCCCCTCCAGTGTGCCCATGCCGGCTGCCTGATGGAGCTCTGTATCCAGCTGTGCATCACCATGCTGGGCAAGCAGCTGATCCAGAACAACCTGTTTGAGATCGGCATCCCGTGAGTGCAGAACAGAAGCTGGGCGACACGCTCAAACGCACACAACACAAGCTGAACAGTAGATCCTCGCAGGTCACACTATGTGGGTTTAGCAAGTCACAGAATACATCATGCACACCTACACAGCTGAACCTGCATCTGAGAGGAATCATTTTAATGCCTGTCTGCGTTTCAGACACACTTACCTGATAACCAGACAGCACTTTGGTGAACTCTTGCAGCATGCAGTTTTCTCTGACATCCCCACAGTTCCCGCAGTATGGGGGTGGAGTGACTTCTTCTTTATCACCTATCAGGCCAAATCTCTGAATCATGGTCATTTATACACTAATACGTGTCCTAAAATATTACATAGTGAGGATGAATGTGATGTGAACCAGCTTTAACACAGCTGAAGGTTTCATGTCTGTCATGGGTCGCTGGTGTGTGCAGGAAGCTGAAGAAGCTGCTCCGGAAGAGGAAGACGGAGTTGGATTCCAAGGAAGAGGAAGAGCTAAACAGCACTCTGCAGCGCCACGAGAAAGACCATCTACTGGGTCCCTTTGTTGGCATCAATCCCGAGTACATGGAGATGAGTAAGTCTGCCTGAGCCAAAGTCCTTATCTTCATTACTCTGTCATACGTAGCAAGTGTAATCGCCGTGACTACCATGAATCATCACAGCAGAGCACCTATGGACCAGTGAACAGTTACTTCCCTCCCACGTCATGTTGGGCCTTTGCTTGACTTTGTAAATGTCCATGAATTTCACTTAAATTTGATTTATTAGCAAATTCATTCATCTTCCTAGAAAATACATATAAACTAATGAAATCTTTAATTAAACAAAACAGTTTATTCTCCTGTGTTGGTGGTTTAAAGTGGACTTGATGTGTGTGTGTACATTATACGTATTCTATATTTGGATTTTTGTTTGATGTCAGAATGAACCTAAAATCCACAACAGCCTTTCCAGGTTAACTGGATTAGACTTTCTCTCAACTTTACAATGCACATGTACGTTGTTCAGTGTTTGAATATTTATTGCACATAGAATAGATCACCAGCAGGTGATCTACGGCTGGGATGGCAAAGACGCAATTTTCAAACCTTTCCGTAAAGCATCATGAAACAGTTGCAGACACAATGGTGCCACACATCAACCCTTACAACTGAAGTCTATTTTTTTGGTCTGCCTGTATTTGTTCATTTCAGACACGGGCAATTTAGGCAATATTTAAAGGTGCCATGATGACATTAAATTTCACTTTTCTGGGGTTTTGGGTGTATAATATGATCTATTGTGCACTGATGAGGCCATGTGAATGTCCAGAGTGAGAATCAAAGTTCCTGTTTATGGTCTGTCAGCTTTGTCTCTTTGTTCAAAAACAGTTGAATCAGACAGCAGCTTATCATTCTACGTGGTTCTATCATTCTGCATAATTCAGTTGCTCCAATTGGAACACGATGACTCATTTAGTCGTGACGTCATCGTGATGTCATCAATGATGAAATGGAAAATACTATTATCTCCAAAGGGAAATTGTAAAACGTGTGGGATCTTCTCAGTAGTCTGGTTAAAAGGTCTAGATGAGGGATGGGGGGTGAACTACAATACTAGAATTTTTCAGCTTTTTCCAGCACTTTGGCATCGGCCTCAGTTTTGTCCACCGGAGTTTGCTGCTTGGTACAACCTGCAGCTTCTCTTTAACAGACCTGCAAAACAAGAGAAATGACTCCCAGAACTGTCAGTCAGGTGTGAACAAGTGTTTGATCCAAGACACCGAGCATCAGTAGTTTACGCTACAGATTATTGATCAGTAAAGCTTTTAAAGTAATCAGTATTGACTGAAAATTTTACTTTATTTCAGCCAACAGAAGGAACAGAGTCAACATGTGCAGTATGTTCATTACATGCATAATGACTGAAGAGCTCCACTGGTCAATATTTTTGCATTAAGAAAGTGAGCAGAGACAGTGATACACTGCAGAGAGATAAAGAATATCACTGAGCATGTTAAGAGCTTCATGCAGACAGATAGAGACCAAACCGAAGATGAAGGGAAAAATGCATTTACAGTAATCAGATAACATACTCTGCTCTGTGAGGTGGAGGATCAAAAATCAATCATGCACAAAAGACTCCAGTCAACACTGAACGTCCAAACAATGGATGACACACAACAGGCTTGTTATTTCTCTGGAGCCTTTTCTGGAAGTTTTTGAAAATTGTTCGTCTTGCTGATTCCATATTTCTGCCCCCCCCTCCCCCATCTGAAAAGACAAACCCGAAATGAATAAAGTATATCTTATCTTGGTCTCTACAGAAAACTGAGACATGAGATTACTGCAGAAGAGTCAGAATCCATATATGTGTTTCTGTATCAGCGTAAATTCCCCTTCAACACGGTAAAAAATGTAAATGTTATCTCCTCCTAAAAGAAAATCACATTACTTTAAGTGGAAACCTGATAATAGCAGATCAGTTCATCTTATCTCATCTAACTTTAATAATCATAGGTATTATTAAAGTTATCCTAGGAATTACTAAAGTAATCCCCGGAATTAGTAAAGTAATCATAGGAATGAGTAAAGTAATCCCAGGAGAAAGTGAAGAGGTCCTACGGATTATGAAAGTAGCAATGAGTAAAGTAATCAAAAGAACGGATAAAGTAGTCATAGGAATTACGAACGTAAATCTAGGAATGAGTAAAGTGGTCCTAGAAATGAGTACAGTAATGGAATTAAGTAAAGTAATCCTGGGAGAAAGTGAAGAGGTCCTACGAATTATGAAAGTGAACCTATGAATGAGTAAATTAGTCCAAGGAATTATTAGGTAAATCTATGAATAAGCAAAGTAATGCAAAGAATGGATAAATTAGTCATAGGAATTACTCACGTAATCCTAGGAATGAGTACAGTAATGGAATTAAGTAAAGTAATCCTAAGAATGAGTAAAGCAGCTGTAGAAATTACTAAAGTAATCCTAGGAATGAGTTAAGTCGTCCGAGGCATTACTAAAGTAATTTTAGGAATTACTAAAGTTATTCTAGGAATGAGTAAAGTGGTGCTATAAATAAGTATAGTAGTCATAGAATTAAGTAAAGTAATCCCAAAAATAAGTAGTGTTTATAGGAATTATTTAAGTAATCCTTTGAATCAGTAAGGTAATCCTAGGAATGAGTAAATTAATCCTACAAATGAGTATAGTAATCAGAAAATTAAGTCAAGTATTATCCTATGAAGGTATAGTTGGTGAATCCAGTAAGTACAAGCCCAAATCATTAATTCTTCTTCAGCATCTGCAGTGTGTTTGTTTCATCGTTCTTGCAGACGAGTAAGTAGTTGATACGCAGTATTCCAAGATTTTAAGCCGTTCTCCAGCTAACATCTGCGTGTAATCACCACGACTTCCACTTTCTTGCATCCTGTGATGCGGGCTGAAACGTTAGCACAGGGTTGACATGGCTGAAACACGTCAGTGATGGAGAGGAACCTTGTTCTGAAGGTTTATGTGTGAAAGCAGTAACATGAAGTCCAACGAAGACGTGCTTAACGGGAGATTCAGTCTTCTACCAAACAATCAGCAAAAAATATTTAAAACAAAAACCATTATTCCCACAGTAAAATCTGTCTCTGTCTGCTAACATTTTAACTATTACAACTTTTTAAAAACTTTTGGTGTTTTCATTTTCAGTTTGTTTGGCTGAATGAAATAAACGATAACACGTTAACATGTCTGCCTGTGATGCGGCGCTCGGCTCCACTCAGATCTTTCTCCATCGGATCACTGAGGGCTCAGACCGTGCAGCCATGCACACTGCAGATTTAGCTGTTTTAGATTATCCACTGACTGACAATAAATTAGTGTTTGAGATTAGTGCAGAACGTTTAAGCTGCTTTATGCATCGCAGTGATATTGTGTTCAGGCAAAGACAGATTTAAGTGAATAATCCCGGGTATGTGTTAGCTGCTTTAGGTAATCCCAGTTAAATGTGAATTTCTACTCCACTGAGGTTCATTTAGCCTTTTTATGGATGTTAAATTGCAACAAAATTCTGAAATGTACTTATACTTAATATCTGTGTACGGTACTTCCTGCTGGGATATTTGCTTCTGTTTGGGGATCATAATGAAACAATGATGAACATGTAAAAATACTGAGGCGCAGTAATCACATCATTAGAGATGTGTTGGTTTTATGATAAACATCCGAGGTCTGGTTTTCACGGTGGACCCGTTAAACAGCCTCTGAATGGTGCCTGCAGTTTTCACCGTCAGCGTCTGATGAATCAGAAGCTACATCATGTCACCTGTCATCTCTCCCCAGTCATCCAGTTTGGGATGGTGACTCTATTCGTGGCCTCCTTCCCTCTGGCTCCTCTCTTTGCTCTCCTGAATAACATCATTGAAATTCGCCTGGATGCCAAGAAGTTTGTTATGGAGCTGCGCAGGCCGATCGCAGTCAAAGCCAAGGACATCGGTACGTTTCCTCTGAATGAGCGGGACTCGCCTCGCAGTGTGTGGCTGTTTTCTGTGTAGTTTCTACTTTCTACTGTCCATGCTGCTGTAAAGGGTTCAGTTCTGGACCGAAAAGGCTGTAACTGGAGGGTTTAACAGGCTAGTGATGCTTCACATTGATTTCAGCTGATTTTTAGAGCACAAATGATCAGAAAGAGGCTGTTAAGAGTTCATTTGCATCATAATCATCTTTATTGATTGCCATCATCTTGGATCAGATTCTGTTCCATTAATTCCTTGTGTATTTAGAGTATCTACATTTATTTATTTTTTTCTCTTCTTTTTTTCTCTTTTCTTTCTCTTTTCTTCTTCTCTTCTTTTTACTTGTCCTGTCCAGCATCAAAGCAAGCAGAATGGAAATCTGATTGCTTTATTTTGTTGAACAGTTTTTCTTTATCAAACGGAGCTTTATGAACATAAGGCTCCACTTGATATCCTGTTTATTCATTTTATTTTATTTCTTTAATTAAACATTTGTCTATACCCGCATTCCATACCATACTGCTGACATCAGAAGAGCCATCTACATTTATTAGGGGTGTAACGATCAAAGACTGTAAAAAAAAAAAAAAAAAAAATGGACGTAGTATCCGGTCACGTCTGAAGAGGGGAAAGTGAAGAAAGATGGGCGTTTCCCAACGTCGCCATCTTGCCGTGTCGCGTGTGTCGTCACTCCCCGAAAATACTAAAATGGGCAAAGACAGGGCCGCTCCGAGCCGCGGGGCAAATGATTGACAGCCAAGCTAACGCTAACCAAGCTAATCCTAAGTAAACAGAAATGAATGAAGATACGTGGTTTAAGGTAAGACATGCTTATACTTGCTTGTAGCTCGTGTTTAACTGTGGCAGGCAAGCTAGCCGTACCATCTGGGTCGCGGTTCTTAAGCACTGTAAAAAAGAAAAACCTTTATATGCCCACCAGACTGCGCTAACGGTGAACTTTCAGCTGGCGGCGGCGGACATTTCCTACCTTCTTTTTTTTTCTTCTTTTTATTAAGGGTTGCGTTTGTCAAAGAAATGGGTCAGTTATGTTTTCAAACACAGTGAACATGGTTGGCGCTGTGCTTACCTTAATTCCCCAGCGGTCAACCCGGTTCCGCCTCCTACTCGTGCCGTTGTCTCCTGTTGTCCTACACGTCCTTGCAGTCATCAGATGCCGACAGGAGGCTGCAGAGCAGGTGTTGTGGTGAAAGCGTCCAATTTTAACACGGGTGACAGAAAAAATCCAGGCCGATGGCTGGTGTTTCTTCACGGGAAACCAGTAAAAACCTATTCCCCGTCTAGGAGAGTTCTCCCCTTGTCAATTAAAGCAATCAGAAATGCAAAAAGAGTTCGGCATTGTTGTAATTAACCCTGTTAAGACCAGTCTCCTATTCTATTCCAAAGCTTTCTGACCTTTGGTGGCAGTTGCGAGTATGTGCGAGTGACGTCTGTATAAATTACAAAAATTGTCCATTTAGTCTGTCTGTCTGTGACGTCATGACACGCAAGCGGCACAGACATCGAAACAGCTTTGTGGATGGAGGGAAGTAACAGAGGCAAAGATTGTTAACAATTTAGCCCCGTTTCCACCTGCGGGTCTGGGTCGGGTCAGGCCAGGCCGGATCAGGTGGGTTTTGGTACGGATGTGTTGATTTCACGTTGCGTCCCCACAGCAAACTGTACCCTTACCCTGGAGGCGGAGTATTAACCGGATAGCGCTGCTATGCGATCGCGTGACATCATCGCTGTGCAACACCTTTTAACTAAAGCACCACACCACACGTGACAGAAACAAAAGGAGTCACCCCTGCTTTGTTTTTAGGCCGGGTCATGCGGAAAGTGACAGATTTTTCAACGAATCAACGGCTTGCTGTGTATTAGCTCCACCTCTTTGGTCCGGATCAGTTAGATCAGTACCCCTACGGAAGGGTACCAAAAAAGTAGGCCGTGTCGGGTCAAAAATAAGGGTACCCGTCCCAGTTTTTATCTGTGGAGACGCAAAAAACGTGGACCGATCCATAGTGTTGTAGTACTCAAGATCGGTCTTGGTCTCGAGACCATTTTTTTAGGTTCTCGGTCTCATCTTGGTATCGACAGCATTTTGTCTCAGTCTTGTCTCGGTCTCGGACAGGGCGGTCTCGGGATTTTTGAACGAGACCGGTCGAGACCACTGCTGATCGGCTTTTCGTCCATAACTTAGCTGCTGATAAGAGTGGAAAAGGAGCCTCTTAAAAACAGCGAATGACAACTTAAAAACATCGGTAGTGTTACGTCTCCCTGCAGCTGCACTGTGACCAAGCGCCTCCTGCGCACACCTGCAGAGATGCGCGAGCCGACAGGTGGAGAGCGGCTGTGTGAACTTGTAAGCATGACTGTAGCTACCATTGCCATACCATAGCATACCGAGGTCTGGACCAGGACCTCAGTATTCATAATAAAATTAACCAAAAAACCATGAAGCTCAAAAGCATTTACCCGAAAAGACGATTTCTGTGCGGATTGATACTGAAATAGTGATTCTTCCCCGACCAACCACCTGTATTATAGAACTGATTCTCAAGCTAAATCTGATTTCAAATTTATTATCACAGATGAACACCGTGAAAACTAACTAAATCGTACAAATAGGTTTGAACTACTTCTTCCGCCTGCCAAGGCGCAAAGCACCGCATCATCAGCTGTTCAGTCACTGATCAGAGATCGATCATCCACACAGCAAATCCCCGTTATTTTTTCAGACTTCAGGAACGCAGAGTAATTATTTCACATCAGAGATCATTAAGAACATCTTACCTGCAACAGTGATGCTTAGCAGGGTCATTATTTTCTCCAGGTTAATGTAGAGTTTATATTTACTGAACAAACTCCCTGTTTGCGCATTTGTGATTGAGTCTACATGGTTCTCACCTCATGCGTGCGTGTTTACTTCAGGTTCGTTGTGAATCTGAATTTTGTTTGATTATAAACTTTTTTTAGTGGTGATTATATCATTTCATGTTTGTGCAAACTGTCTAATTACTAAACAAAATAGTTCTTTGTCAAACTTTTCAACATTGTGAGTATGATGATGATGATGATGATGATGATGATGACACTGCAGAAATTTCAGATGATATGCAGAACTTATATAGGCCTACATATAGAGTAGGCTACTTATACTGTTGTCATTAGTTCTAAAACAGACACTGAGATTAAAAAGAGACCAAATGACAGAAAAAAGAAGAGATTTCTACCAACTTAGCAATAGTTAAAATTGATGTTTGCCAAAATTTATTAGTTTATAGTTTATTTAATTCATAGTGCTGCTTTCAAAACAACAGAAGGCAAGGCAAGTTTATTTGTATAGCACATTTCATGTAACAGAACAACAGAACGACGATTAATTTTTGTTGTCATATTTGTTCACATTTTGATGTTTTGTTATGATTTTTCTTTGATATTTGTGTCCTTGGTCTCGGCTTGGTCTCGGTCCGTAAAGGTCTTGGTCTCGTCTCGGTCTCGGTCTGTGAAAGTCTTGGTCTTGTCTCGGTCTCGACCTCTAAATGTCTTGACCTTGTCTTGGTCTCGGTACTCCCTGGTCTCGGAAATGTCTTGGTCTCGGTTGGTGCGGTCTTGACTACAACACTACCGATCCGGCCCAACCCGACCCAGATCCTCTGGTGGAAAAGGGGCTTTACAAGCCCCAGTACCTGCTGGCACCGTTCCTGCTGCAGGAGCATCAGCGTAAGGTAACGTCAGCCCTTCTGCAGAGCTGACGCCTCGGGTCTCGCCAGCATGTGAAGCCACTCAGCTAGGTGAAAAACTACACGGCCAGTTTATATGCGAAGACGTGCAGCCGGATCATTTTGATCAGTTGATATTTTTGAAGAAGAAAAATCTGTAGTCATTTTATAGTATTTGGTTACAAGTGTACTGCTGTTTCTTTATTATAATGACAGTACCAGCAGGTTCAAACACTGCTCATTCAACCTGAAGCCATGTTTGTCACATTTATGTTTTTATATATTATTGTTCTTTTTGTAATATTTTTATGTTTGAAAATCAACAGGTAAATCTTTTGATTCAACTTAAAGAGATGTTGGTTGTACTTTTAGGTTGAAGTTGTAATATTTTTATGTAAAAAAAAAAAAAAGGGGGGGGGATATCAGATATCAGGATAGCAAGCAGCAGGTAAACCTACTGTCAAAATATTTAATGCACTTAAAAAAAAAAAAGGTTAATTATTGAAAACAATAGCAGAAAGCCTCCTGTTGATTCAATCTGGAGTGTTGTTTGAACTTAAAATGTGAATGTATTTGCCATTATTTCTTGTTTACATGTTTGTTTATGCCCATATTCAATTCATTTGAGTCCCTTAAAAGAAACAATAATAATCTAGGAAACTTCACCTGCACTGTCCTGTATGGAGGTATTTATTTCACAGCCACGCTGGTTACATTTGTGACTACAGATAAACTGAATCGATTTCGAGTCACTTAATCGTATTGGATTGTATCGTTTTAATGTTGCCTATGAATCGAATCGTTGTTAAAATGAATCGTTACAACCCTAACACATATACCATGTAGACATAATCCATGATCTGAGTCTCGTGCCTGTTTTCTATGTGGAGTTAACGTCTGCATCAGTAGGTTCTGTCCAGCTTCCTTCTTCAGTCCACAAACATTCATGTTGGGTCACTTGGGGTTTCTAATCTCCGTTGGAGTGAATGTGAGTGGTTGTTTGTCTCTGCGTTGGCCCTGTGATGGACTGGTGACCCGTACAGGGTGTACCCTGCCTCTGGGCTGATGATGGTCTTATCCCCCCTCAAGTGGAATAAGTGGGGATGATAAACTGAATGGATGTTGCACCACCAGGTTAAACAACAGTATAAAATGTGGGATGGCTGAAGTTGGAGGTGTCCATGTGCATTACCGTAAACCTGTTCGTGAAGGATGGGTCTCGTATGCCCGGTGACCGTCCTTGCGTAGCGTGTTGGCGCCACCTGGTGTGAGCTGATACTTACTGACCCTCTAAAGTTCTCATGACAGTTCTTGTGACTTCCTGCAGGAATCTGGTACAATCTCTTGAGGGGTCTCAGCAAGGTAGCCGTCATCGTTAACGTAAGTCTGTTTTTACCTCTCCAATCCTCAGCTGGACACACGTTTATGCTGATTTAGAGAAAGACTTTCAGATGGTCCACATCAGGCCAGGTCCTTCAGAAAGACCAGAGGGGTTTAATTCTGTTTAACTTCATGCTTCCCCAGGCTTTCGTCATCGCCTTCACCTCTGACTTCATCCCTCGGCTGGTCTACCAGTACACCTACAGTCCCGACGGCACCCTGCACGGCTTCATCAATCACACTCTGGCTTATTTCAACGTCAGTGACTTTGAGGAGGGAAAAGCTCCTCTCCAGCCATATCACCTGGGCTACGTGGTCGAAGTGTGCAGGTGAGCTTCCATTTTCCTGGATTTCATGGAAATGAGTGATGGAAACCTTTTTATACATACATGGATATTGTTTTAACATGCACTGGTGGCATTGGTGGTCTCTGTTTCTAGGTATAAGGACTACAGGGAGTCCCCCTGGTCCAGCACACCCTATGAACTGTCCAAGGAGTTCTGGGCCATTCTAGCGGCCCGCCTCGCCTTCGTTATCGTCTTTCAGGTTTGCAACTACACACAGATATAAATATAAATGACTACATGCTGTATTCTTCTGCATGATTCCAATCATTCATATTTATCTTTGCAAGTCATTCTTATTTCATCATTTACAGCTTCTGAGTGAGAAATAACATAACTGAGTTTAAAATGCAACAAAAAACTAAAAAAAAAACCACTTACAAATTTCCCCATAAATCAAACTACTTTTTCAGTTAAACAAAGAGAGAAAAATACTCAATGTTAATGTTGTTCCTTGGGCTTTATATTTACCCCAGTATAGTCATATATATCGTTAATATATTTTATACCAAGCATAAAAAATGCAATAATAAATAATGCCATGCTTTTTTATTTAATCAGATTTTTAAAAACAAACTCAAATACTGTCTTTTGTGCTCAACATGCATAACAACCTGTCTCATTCTAGCAATGTGGGATGAAATTCATCTCAATTTAAGTGATACATACTCTAAGGTGTTTTCCAGCTCTTACACCTGTGTAAACAAAGCTAGACAAACAGGCTTTTCTGTCTAAATAATTATTCATTTAAAATGTTTGAGCAAGCTACATGTTTGTGCATGATGACTTATGGATTGTCTACAGTAAGTTTGTAATGAAACCACATCTTAACGTATACAGACACACATCCATGCATGAACAAACCTGCAGTTTGGGCATCATTTCTTTGTTGCTCTGACATGTGTTTCAATGGAGGGCTGCATTTTGCAAGGGTACACACCCACACACACATCCTTGTACTTCCATCTTTGTAAGAACATTCATTGACATAATGCCTTCCTTAAAGGGATACAACACCCACAGAATGATGTGCCTTCATTTTCTACTCTTCTTCACGCTGAGCAAGACTCTGGAGCACTTTTTAATATCTCAAATGCAGGAGCATCAGCGTAAGGCAGTGGTTCTCAAACGTTTTTTGCAGGGCCCCCTTTTAATTGGAAATTATAATGTCATGCCCCCCCCCCCATCCCACCGCCGCTACCACATGCACCCAAACATTTACCATGAAATACATGAAAAAAATGTGCTGCATTTGGAGGTGACCGGGCACTCAAAACAAAAAGGTCCATAAAAGTCCACAAAAACTTGGCAATATTCCTTTATACTGCTCGTCCAATGTAATCCAAGTGTCCTGAGTGGGTAGCGTCCAGAATTTACTCAAAACAACATCATTTAGTATATTTTTATAGCCTAAACCAGGGGTCGGCAAACCCAAAATGTTCAAAGAGCCATATTGGACCAAAAAACCGAAAAACAAATCTGTCTGGAGCCGAAAAAATGTAAAAGTCTTAAATAAGCCGGTCGGCAACCTGTTTCAGCCAAACAGCCTTTTAGACCCGTTTCCTACAATAAAGAAAACACTGGAGCATCAACTGACTTTTAACATTGAAAATTAAATAAAACTTTAACGTTAAATGTGTTGCATTTAACATAAAAACGAGAAAACGAAATCACATTTCTGCATCCAGCAAGAAAAACATTTTAAACTAAAAAAAAAAAGAAAAGACGTCGGGTTGAAGGTCACTTTTTTAAAAAAAAAAAATCTATTTTAGTTGTATTTATGTAGGATGGAAAAAGACGCAGCTTTAATAATCTACCAGCAGCAAACCAAACACGCTGTCCTGTCTGTGCCGTCATCCTTTTACCGGCGCGTGCAGAAGCTACCCGAAAAATGAAATTACTGTTTCACAAAATATGAACAGCTACGCAAAATAATCTGGTCAGCAGTAAAAACAAATGAATCTGCCCACGCAGCGCTGAACATGCTCAGTGCATCAGACACTTTTCTTCTCTATCGTCGGCCTACCTGCTGGAGAAGTGATCAAAGCGCAGCATGACAGGGTCGGAGTGGACAAAAAGCTTTTGCTCGTTTATTATTCATTTTAAATGCCAGAACTGCAGCAACTAGAGGTGGGCGATACCAGGAATTTTGGTATCGATCCGATACCAAGTAAATACAGGGCCAGTATCGCCGATATCGATACCGATACTTTTTCATATTTAAGCTTCATAGATCCAAAGGATCCCAGAAAAAAAAACCTAGGATAGAATTTCTCCAAACTCAGCTCTTGGGGAATCGGGAAATAATAATGGGCTATAGTACCTGTATGTAATCATTCTGTATTTATTTCACACGTAACACAAAAGGGTCCTTATGTGCAATCAAGTCTGAGCTGTATCACATTTAGTATATTTGTTTCAATTCCAGAAAATCATTCATCTAGTTTTTTACTCGTCCACCTCTTATGATATATCTTTCAATCCTTATGTATAATTTTGCACTGTGTGCACTTGCCTGTTGCTTTAAAATAATTCCATAAATTTCCCTGTTTTGGAATAATCAAAGCTTTATCTAATGTTAGATAACATTTTTTGATGGAATAAATGTACTAGATTATTTCAATGTCTTAATTAATTTTTTTAGTTTTTCCAGTAGCATTTGACTTACGTAACATGCAGTTTAAAAAAGTAATATGAACTGATGCTGAAGATGACCACTCTCAATTTCATTTCATAATGTCTCTGTTCCTGCAGCTCCGTGTTTTCTACTGCGTGGGTTTCCATGTGCGTGTAGAGGTTTGCTGTGTTTTTACTGTATGTAACAGCACCGTTGCAATCTATCCAGCTCGCTGTTGTTTCATTTTCTGCAATAAAATAAAGCCAAACAGCTTCTCTTCGTCATTTCGATACTCCGGCGTCTCGAGGAGAGGAGAGTGCTGAGTGCGTGGGCCAGGCTGAGCCGACCTACAAGGCTGTTTGGCCGGCGCTGCTGAGCCGTGTGATGGTGCAACAACTAAAGACAAGAGGGGGGGGGGGGAGTTCTGCTCTCTGCTTTGTGACAGCGCAGCGCTACTCCAGACTTTTATTCATCCGTTTGCGCAGCAGTGAGTGCGTGCGGGAGAGGGGAAAAAAAGCGTGAGTATCGATCTTTTTACACGAGTATCGTTCAATATCAATACCAGCGTTGGTATCGATACTATCGATATTGGTATCGATCCGCCCACCTCTAGCAGCAACAGCGCAACAGAGACGCTCCGCTCTGAGACGTTCGTGGGATAGTGCGCCAGGAGGAAAGTTCAGCGCTCCGCGGCACGTCCACACTCAGTGATTCTTTGTTTGTAATTAATTCCGTTTTTAATGTTTAATTCTTGGATTGCTGATTCAATAGGGCTGTATCATGCTATGCTGCACTATAGCGGCACGTGAGCATGAAGTGCAGTTTGTGAGACGCATCATAGCATGCTGGACAGTTACTCGCCGTTTCACTGCAGTTACCTGCTTGTTGCACCTGACACTCAATGGGCTGCTTTGCAAAATGGTAAAATATAAATTGTGTTTATTTTAATAGTTAAGTTGGATTTTATTTCACGTGCTGCATTTGCAGTGCTCGGAGAACTCGGGAAAAGTGCGCAACTGTACATGAATCCCTCAGAGGGATCATCATAATCCTCAAATTTAGAAAAAGATAAGAAACTTTATTGTCTCTCAAGGGGACATTTGTCTTGGTCTTTTAGAATCACATTATTAAAGTGAACCAACCAAAATACAATACACTTAAGTAGAATAGTCATTAATTCATTTTCCAATGCCAGGGAGCCGCAACAGAGGGACTAAAGAGCCGCATGCGGCTCCGGAGCCGCGGGTTGCCGACCCCTGGTCTAAACAGTAGAACATTGTCCTTCTCCGATGCGCATCCATGTGAGTTCACGACACTACGGAAGCCGCGGCAGACCAAACCAGACGAGACTGCGCGTTCTTTCTTTCTTTGTTTTAAATCAATAGCCAGCCTCTCTTGTGTTTCTCCACAGCTCGTTCGCTCTTAGCACAATGTAAACAGCAAATTTCTTCTTCTACGCTTGCATTATTAGCAGAGTAGGTGCTGAGGGCCGCCGCTTCCATAGTGTCGTGAACTCGCATGGACGCACATCATGGAAGTACAATGCACTACTGTTTAGGCTATAATAATATACTAAATGATTTCGTTTCAAGTAAATTATGGACACTACCCACTCAGGACACTTGGATTACATTGGACGAGCAGTATGGAGGAATATTGCCAAGTTTTTGTGGACTTTTATGGACCCTTTTTTTTAATCAGAAAAATAATTAAATGGGCCTTGCAGGCACAATTATATTTAAAGCTGTAATTGACATCATTGCCACTGTTAGAATCTATTTACCATATCTGGAAAAAGTGGTGACACTTGATTTAAAAAATAATCATTCCAACCCCTTGCTGTCATGAATCCAGGAAAACATTTCAAAAATTCAAATTCAGGATTCAATGGTAGTGGGTTTAAAAAATGTCATTTGAAGTCAATTGGGAGTCAGTTTCTTTAAAAAAAAAAAAATGTCAAAGGATAAAAGGTGTTACTACTTTTTTTAACATGTTGTATTAAAGGGTTAAAAAAAAAAAAGAAGGTATTTTTAAACTTTAGGCCAAAATACACATCTGTTGTTATTTTAATCCCATTTGCATCAATACAGCCAAAATTATCCACAAAAAACATCTTAAAATATCAAAAGATAAGATAGCCAAAATAGTTGGAGGGTTACACAATACAACATTGTCAGCTAGAATCATCTAGCGATGATTTTGATTTAAGACTAGCATTACTGTACCAGGATATTCCTGGAGTCCCTCCCTCCACCACACTTAAATTAGGATCTTTTTCAGCCAACAGAAACTTTTTTCATTCATTTAAAGGTAAATCTGACTAATAATAGTGTTGACAACAACATTATACCACACATTGTGACATGATTATACTCACCGTCCACTTAATCAGCTCCACCCTTCCTGCAACACAAACGTAGACATGGTGAAGACGACTTGCTGAAGTTCAAACTCAACATCAGCAAAGGTGGTAATCTTAATCTTTCCTGACTTGTTTCAACTTTGAATGAAGCAAAACCCCATTCATTTCAATGGTACGAATTTCGCAGTGTTTTGCAATTTAAAAACTAAGACTTTTGTACAGCGAGTCAAAGAACAGTTCTCCTGATTAAGGGGCCGTTCACACGAGGACGATTGCGGGTAAAAATGACAGAATATTTAATCGGAAGTGCCTTTCATTCACACGGCAACGGCGTTAATCTGAGTTGAAGACGCAAAAATCTGAAGACTCATTCCAAAGTGAAATTCCTGAAGACGCGACACTGTTGCGTTCTCGTCTCCACGGTCCAAACCGCAAAAATGATAGTGGACCTGCCATGCTCATGTCATATGCGCGTTGACGTCACACCCAAACAGGAAAAACAACAATGTACGTAAACTACGTAAGCCCAGCGGATCTAAGGTAGATTTTATGCGTTCGCGCGGACATGGTGGAGTTCTACAGCATCACCTAACAGCCTGGCGCGCACATCCAATCTAATTCCACACACTCTTGCGTCCTCGTATGCACGCAGATTTCTTCATGACGACGCTCGTGTAAACCCGGCTAAAGAGATGAAGACGAGACGCCACTTTTGCGTCTTCTCTTCTAATTGTCGCTGTGTGAACGAAGCCTAAGATGCACATTTTGATGTAACTCAAAGGAATCTGTGCCTTAATGCGTAGAACTGACGCCCACAGTTCCAGCCAAGGTTTGCAGAATGCCCTCTCAGAACACGTCTGTTTTCAGACTCATACAGTTTTCTTGCTTCAAACACAAGACATTCACACATCAAACTGGAGCGTTAAGCGACATTTCCTCAAACAAAGTCTCTGTTAACTCTTTGTCTTCCAGAACGTGATCATGCTCATGAGTGACTTCGTGGACTGGCTGATCCCGGACATCCCCAAGGACATCAGCCTACAAATGCACAAAGAGAAGATCCTCATGGTGGAGCTGTTTATGAAGGAAGAGCAGGGTAAAAGGATTGCAGCTCGGGGCAGCCAGAGCCAGGACAACGGCACCAGCCCCGTGTCGGACAGCCAGAGCCCCCTGCAGCCCCGTTCCCGCCACGCTAGAGCCGGCTGGTAAAGGCTCGAGGATTTCTCATTGGCACAATCCCAGTTTTTCATTTTCTGCAAAGCTTTTGCTGCATTTACATGATTTTAGAAAGTTTGCAGGACTGAAACTTCCCCGTCTTCTCCAGCTTCAGATGGTACGCAGATTTTACATTCTCAGCCATAAACCTGAAATTTAACACGCACATGGACAGTTCTCTGCCTCACATCTATCTGAGAGAAAATCCCTTCGTTTCAGTGAGCGGCTGAGTTAAAGTTCACCTGAGGAGACTTAACCCGACACCTCTCGCCTGGGACTTCAACACAACTTTCTTTCTTTTAATGAAGCTAACATGAATCCGTCCAAATGGTCAAATGAGAAGATTTCTCTTTTTAACTTATTGGTGGGATACAACACGAAAGATTTCCTGACATCATTGTTTTTTTGTTTGTTTGCACAATTATGAGCGAATGCAGGAAATTGTCGACGTACTTTTGAGAGATGCGACGTGGCCAGGCTCATATGTTCTCTGTTTTGGGGATGAACGGCAGGCTCTGGAAGATCTTCCGTTGATTTGTCTGATAAACGCGATCCTGCTCTTCATCATGTTGATCGAACAGCTGAACAGCGCTGATTCCTGGAAGCGCGTCACATTTATTCATCCCAATGAACTGGAATCCTTAAAGCTGCAACAGCCGAGACATTCGAACATGTATGTTTATCTTTACCAACAAACTTAGAATATTCTGTGTACTCTTACTCAACTCTAACATGGCTAGAAACTGAGGTGTTTCCAAGCTTTTATCTTTGTATTTGTTCTACTTGGGTGAAGATAAAAAGATTTACAAAATTATCATGAACATTTACACAAGTAAA
Organism: Atherinomorus stipes; assembly: GCA_023101725.1. Lineage (NCBI taxonomy): Eukaryota > Metazoa > Chordata > Actinopteri > Atheriniformes > Atherinidae > Atherinomorus > Atherinomorus stipes. The sequence goes on along the minus strand of JALJCO010008815.1, from coordinate 54,862 downwards.
GCACAACGTCGGCTCTCGCTGCGACCTCTTCAGACCTGCCTTTCACACAAAGAGCAAAAACGTCTGGCTCTTTCATATTTGAGCCATTTTTTTATTGCAGGGTTATGCGAGTACAAAGCAGTCTTTACGAAACATTCCTCACAAAACTGCCTCTTGCTGCGATGATGATGTGCTCACAGAAGAGTCTGGAAAACCATAAAACCAGCAGGAAAACCCCACCATGCTCTAAGACGGTGGTTTTCAAACTTTTTGAGCCACGACCCCCAAAATAACAATCTTTGGTGTTTGTGACACCCCCACCCCTCAACGATAGAGTGGTTAATTGTGTGATAGATCTCACAGGTCATCATGTGTCCATCCTCTTAATGTAAGGCTGGAAACTCTCCGAATCGTCATAAATAAGGAGGATAAGGTGGATTTTGGTGGATTATGTTAACAGCTGTGGAAAAAGCACCCAAATGCCAAAATTCAGCTTTTCTCACCAAAATAGGGCCAAATTGGGATTTTTGGAATAGCAGCTGTTATAACTTTGTGTCTGAACACTAAATGATAAAAATTCTATATGTGAGGCTTGAAAATGATCAGAAACTTAATAAATAAGGAGGATAAATGGCATAAATTAGAGATGCACCAATCCAACACATGGATCCGACGTCGGATGAATGTGGTCGATCCAGCGTTCTGATCCCGTTATTTCTGTTTTTATTAAAGGTCCCATGACATCAAAGTTAACTTTTCTGGTGTTTTGGGGGTATAATGTGATCTGTTGTGCACTGATGAGGCCATGTGAATGTCCAGAGCAAGTATCAAAGTCACTGTTAATGGTCTGTCAGCTTTGTTTCTTTGTTCAGAAACGGTTGAATCAGACAGCAGCCTATCGTTCTACGTAGTTCTACCATTCTGCGTAATTCATTTGCTCCAATTAGAGCACACTACCAAGCAAACAGCCCCCCTCCTCTGTGCTTCCACCCTCCGCTCCGTTCTCACCTATTTTATTCTTGGTTCCTCCCGTCCCTCCGATGGAATTTACTTGGTTCCTCCCATCTTCCTTCCGTTCCTCCTAAAAATAAGCCGGCTATGCAGTCTACAAAAAAGTAACCTAAGAAGGTATTAATGCTACCCCCTTTTTTCTCTTAATTTGACCTTTTTTAGAAGTTTTGCCCGGCTCCTTCCCATTCACATAACCCCCTTATTTAATTAAGAATAAATAACTCTACATTTTTAAAAAATTTCCCCCCCACTAGTACTTCCTAATAACCTAAAATATTTTTACCAGCTTACCTTTTATTTCTCTTATTGCTTTTTACATGGATCTTGGGTTTCCCCCCCTGCCCCCCGGGGGGTTTTTTCAAGGGTCCTTTAGGGTTCCTGTTCTCCCCGCCTCCCTGCTGATTCAACAGCGTCAGTGGACCTGTGTAGGCTAACTGCTGAGCAATCAGGTCTGGGTTTTCACACAAATGGATTTAAAAGAAAACTTCTGCAGCAACACTGAGGGAGGCGACCACAACCTTGTCATTACCTGTAAGTTTATTTATTTTCTAAATGCTGTCTTGTCTGATAAACGTAGCATAATGTCTGAAATGCACATGTTGCTAACAGTTAGCCTTTAGCAAAGTTCGACCGCGAGGGCAGCTTGACCTACTTTCTCTCAATAAGGTTATAGCCAAATAAGGTGTAGCCAATCAAAATGAAGTCAACTTGGTCTCCGGGTAAAGCTGCATATCATTACAGCACCCAACTATATTCCTGAGGAAGGGAGGTCTAGCGTGCCAAAAAGACCTGCTGTAAATGACGTTTTTTTCTTTGGAGTATTTACATATGCCTTAATATCAACTACATGAACCAGTTTTTACTGCTATGTCATCACTCCTTTAAAGGAAGAGTCCGGAGTCCCCCCACCCTCTCTGTTGGCAAACAACAGTATTCAAACTGAGCGCCCCTCCCTCTCAGGCTAATGGCCGCCCTGTTCTTCAGCCTATTCAGCTTCAAGCCTCCTTCAGAGCTCAGAAGCGGGTAAAAGTCATACTAATATTAAAGCAACCCTTACCAATGTTGCATTCTTACACTATATTTTTAACAGGGTAAAATACTATGAATGAGGTAATGGAACTCTAAAATACAAGACAGACGCACCATTAATCAAAATAAAATATTATTCCAGTGTCTAAATATTCAATGAAAACTCCAACCAATCCATAAAGTGGGGTGCACCCCTAGGATTGGCCAAGGGACCTGCCTGCCAGTCCTTTGCTTCTGCATTGGGAGGCAGAGGGAATGAGGGGGGGGGGGGGTGTCTTAGGACTGTTTATATTCAAATAACCTTGCTGTGCTCTCTGAAATGCAGGATCGGTAAGGGTCGCTTTAACCCTGGTTTTCCAACGTGCACTATCTAAAGCTCTTACCTTTTTTTCACTACATCACCATTTTTCTTTTTTTTTCCCCTCCTTCGAGAGTTCGAGTGACTGGCGTCTGCTCCAATCATGAGTTTATTCCCGCACAGCATCATGCCGTTAGCTCTGTCATTCACTGGCGATATGAACAGAAATCTCCGCCCAGAAACGTCCCAACCAGACCATAACAAAGCGAAAGAGCGAATTACAGGCAGGAGGAGAGAGAGTTGTATTCAAACGCACCACTGTACGCGAGTAGAGGCCCAAAGGCGCAGTTTCAGACGGATTTCACAAGTCTGACGTTTATTTTCAGGGGGAAACTTCTGACGCTATCTTTAATATCATAATAAATGTAGTTTATTTGTTAATAAATAAAATTAAGTACATTTATTTCAGTGTAAATTGTTGCCTTTTTTTAATAAGGCTAAATGTTTATGTCAAGCTTGATGCCTTCACTCACATGACAAGGTATACAGTTCATTCATTCAACAGTAGTATTGGATCGGTATCGGCCGATAGCTCAGCCAAGGTATCGGTATCGGATTGGATCAGAAAAAACTGGATCGGTGCATCTCTAGTACAAATAATACACATGATAAATCCTGGTAGATTCAGTTCACTGCTGTGACAAGGCACCTACATGCCCAAAATCATCATCTCTCGCTGAGATAAAGCCAAATTTGGATTTTTAACATAGTTTTAATAAGTTATTAAGGCAATAACTAAGAAATTAATTTAATAATTTTACAAATATATCTCTTTGCAATAATGTGATAATTTTACAGCCTCAAAAATCCCAAATACATTCGAAAAATGTCGGTTCTGTTTTTTTCACAATGATCTGGCGACCCCCTGACATTATCACGCGACTCACATGGATGTCACAAACCCCTATTTGAAAACCGTTGCTCTTTAAGAAGTTTTAATGCTCATTAGAGTTTTTATTTAACTGATATTAATGTGTATGAACATTTAAATTATGAACTGCTTCCAGGTATCAAACATGACAGAACTCACTGAGCCACGTCAGAACAAAAATCCCGAAGAGGCTTCATTCTTCCTCTCTTATGTCGAGGAGTTTCTCTTCCTCCTCTTCTTTTTCCCCTTGTTTTGCTACCATCATGCACACATGCCAGATTAATTCATGGAAGCCTCAGGTTTGGCTTTAAATTTATCTTCGGCCGTATGGAGATGCTCTTATTGTTCTCCAAACGTAACTTTTCTCTGGATCTGGTTGTTCAGCTACTTCTGGAAGCCGCCAGTAGGAAATGTCCTGTGCAGCTTTAAAGAGGAACTGGAACTCCAGCAGGACGGAGCAGTTTCACAGAGTGAATAAAGTCAGCTGTCGTTGTCGCTGTCTTCTCCAGCAACATCAGAAACCTGCATCTGACGACTTGGAGGGAAATCCTGCTTTTGGATATTTACAGACTTTGTTGTAAAAGTGATGTCTCTGAAATAAAACGGAACTTTTAGCTATAATATTGGTATGAAAAGTCATCATACCTCTTTCCGTGTCTTTATCTGTGATACTGGTTTGGGAACATGCTCTACGCTGGCGTCTTGCTCAGCGGCCTGCTGCCGACCGAGAGGACAGCATTAACCCACTCTCTGCCTTATAATCTCCGAGCTGATCGCACCACCGATAGTCATCTTTACAAGTATTACTGGCTCATGTGACGGAGCATCAGTTCAACCTGGAAAAACGTTATCTTGCCTTATTTTAACCTTGTAAATCATTTGGCATTTTCGCATAGCAATGTCTTTATCCATCCACAAAGACTGAATAATAATATTTTTCATGTATAAAAGCTGCAGCTTGTGTGGAAGTGACTGGATAATAAAATGCTGGTGATGCACAGACTCCAGCGTGGGACCCTCCCTGCTGACAGATTGAATGGCTCCACATTAACAGAATGTATTATTCCATATTTGTTCATGTTTAGTGACGTATGATAGCTTTGAGGAAAAGTGTTGTTTAGTTAATGACAATGTGACTTGATCAGGCAACAGGGAGCTTTAATAAAGACAAACCATTTAGTCTCAGTTTTAATGTTTAGTAGATTAGAAGCTGTGAAGTGGATCTTCTCGGCTGCATCTGGAAAGATGCTGGGAAACTTTCTCAATTAAGATGTTGCTTCCTTCTTAGTTGTGACAAAAAAAACATAAAAAACTGCACATTGATTCTTACCAAATGATTTTCCTGATAAACTGTGTGTGTAGGTTCTTCAGTGATAGATAACATGCTGCCATTCGTCCCCTGTTGTGAGACGTCCTCTCGTGGTCTTTCCCCATGTTTGTATCAACAAAATCTTCAGATTGTAACATACTACATAGATTCTGATATTTGTCAAAGCACATTTCGCATCATAAGGGAGTGCATCTGCATGTAAAACCGACTGCTCTGTCTCTGATATTTTGTCTTTTTTATCTTCGTTTTTCTTTTTGTTCTTGTGTAATATATTAAAATAAACCAGAGACGAATTGCCTGGTGTGGATTTATAAATATATATGTATGTACATTTTTTTCTCGCCTCTGTTTGCTTTCATGCTTTAAATAACTTTTTTTTATAAAATTTGAGGACATAAATTGCAGTAAAGTCCAGTGAGTAGCAGTCTCAGACGTCCTCTACTGATGTGCCACTCCTGAGCAAGACTATCTTTGGTGGAAAAGAGGTGAAAGAGGACTGGAACTTTATTTTAAGGGACGCATATTTCAGTAGGGATGTATATCGTTAAAATTTTATCGATACCTTTTTGATACCAATAACGTAATTTAGAGTAAAAAAACAAAGACATTACAAGATGTTAAAAGATCCAGTGGTGGTGAACATTTATTCAGATGGTGTTGAAGAAGCCTGGACATAAAGGTAGGTGAAGGACAGATGGGAGAATAAGGGAACTGTGTCTGTCTTATTCCATCACTGTGATTATTTGACTGTGTAATGATAACTCAATGGTTAGTCATCATGGTACATCTACCTAACCATATCAATGGTTAGGTAGATGTACAAAAACTATCAATAAGAGTATCGTTTGTCCAGAATCTTTTTTTTTTTTTTTTTTAACTTGTCCTGTCCAGCATCGAAGCAAGCAGAATGGAAATCTGATTGCTTTATTCTGTTGAACAGTTTTGCTTTACCAAGCGGAGCTTTATGAACATAAGGCTCCACTTGATATCATGTTTATTCATTTTATTTCTTTATTTAAACATTTGTCTATTACACCATTCCATTTCATACTGCTGGGCCTGACAAGGGGAGAAATGAAAGTTAACAGAGGTAATGATAGAAAGTGGAACAGAGAGAGAGGAGTAAGGAAGAGGAAGAGAGAGAGGAGAGAAAACATGAATCCACTTACACAGTTCACTGGTACATCTGTACCGCGATCCCTAAACAACCAAGGTCTCTGTTGGAAAACAAAACAGGCAATCCCCTACAGGAGGACCTGCAGGTGGCTTAAATATCCTCAGATCATACAAACACACGCAGAACTACGCAGAGAAGAGGTACAACCTAGTCAGCGCAATGGGAAGTAGAGAAGAGGTAAAACCTAGTCATCGCAATGGGAAGCAGTGTCACAGTGTCAACATGCATAATAAAGGGTGCTCCGTGGTGATACAGTCATGAAGATGCAGCCTCGTCTCTGCAAGGAGGAGGAAGCCCGCAAGGCTCACAACCCAGGCCCCCAGCAGCCACCCAGAGGCCCAGATCCCAGCTACCCCCCCCCCCCCCCCCCAAAGAGCGGACATGCATCCCCCCGAAGGGCGGCAAAAGGCGGCCCCAGCCGGAGCCCCCTGCAGTCTGGGGGCCCAGGCCCCAGCGGACCAAGACCAGCAGCTGCCGACCCCACCGGGCGCCGGGCGTCCCCCGGAGCGGAGACAGCGCCGGGCCCAGGGCCCAAGCGCCCAGGAGCAGCCACACCCCCCCCCCCCCCCGGACCCGGGCGGCCCAACCGAAACCCAGGAGGACCGGACCCCCCAGACGACGCCCCCCAGGGCAGGCCAGCCCCCACCCCAACGTCCCTGCCCCACACACCTGACACCAGGGCGCCACCACCTCTACCACCCCCTACCCCCGCCACCACGCTCACACACACACTCCCCACACACCTACCCCAACACTAGGGCTGAAAGATATACCGTCACCGCATCCACATCGAGACACAGGCACCCAAGACATCAATACCGCAAGAGCAACCACACACAAGATACAGATCCCCCCTGCGCCCGCCCCGCATACAAAGCCCCGGAAGCCACACACAAAACCGCACCCCCCCACCAAAGCGCCCGGCCCCCAACCAACCCCGCAGCCACACCGCACCACACCGACACCGAGATGCCCGGCACGAACACCGAGATACGAACCTCCGCCCACACCGCCCAGCCCTACCCAACAACTCCGTGTACCCCCCACACACACACATACACCCACCCACTCCGCTCTCCGACCTTACATACCCACACTCACTCCCCTCCCTCCACCCCCAACACTCTCCTCCCTCTACCGTCCACACCTACCCCTACCTCCTCATACCCTCTAACACACACATGCACTCCCCCCACATAACTGCACCAACCCCTCCCCTACCCCCCCACACATACGCCCCCACCTCCCTATACCCCCAATACCCCATACAGTCCCCCCTTACATGTCCAGCCCCGCCCATCCCTCTGACCTATCACACTCCCACCCTTCCTTCCTTCCAGCCCCTCATGACCATCCCTACTAGACACTCACGAGCATGCCACTCCTTCCCTCCATCCCCCCTTTCCTCCAACCACTTACCCACATCTCCTCCCTCTTCCAGCCCAAGTTCCTCCCTCCCACATTTCCTCTTTCACACTCTCATTCATTATTCTCACATACCCACCTCTCTCTTGCCCATGCCCTCGTGCCTCCTGAGTGGTAGCTCGGGCCGGGGAAGGAGCCGTGAGCTCCAAGCCCCCAGCACGTTCCCCCCACCACCACCCCCCCCCCCCCCCATCCCCCACCCCCGGACGCAGCAGGCCAGGCATCCCCCAGGCCAGCAGATCCCCCGCAATGCAGCCAGCCTTAACCACTGGCGCGTGAAGCAGCCACTGTCCCCCCTCCCCCCAGTAGCGCCCGGGAGACCGGGTATGAAAGGACCCTGTCCCCCCCCACCCCCCGCTCATGACTGTGTGTGTAAGATGTGTGTTGTTTGCAGTTAAAACTAAGGGGCAGTGCCAAGTCATGCCGGGAGTGGGGTCGCGTAGGGGGCATGACCCCCCAACCGGCCCCTCCCTCCCTCCCTCCACACACTATATGGCCCGCCCCTCAGAAGTGGTTGTGAGCTGTTGTTATTTTATGTGTTTAGGTGTCTAAGTGTGGTTAAAACTGGGGAGCAGGCTGTCTCTAGACGTGGCAAGCAAAGGCACTTTGGTGCCCTCCCTCACCAGAATCTGTCCAGAATCTTAACGGTACCCTGGTATCGTTAAGATTAGGAACCAGTGCCAAACGATACCGGTACTTGGTATACATCCCTACATTTCAGCTAATTAAATCCCAGGAAAGGATATCTTAAAGGGATACAACACCCACCCAATGATGTGTCTTCATTTTCTACTCACCCTCATGCTGAGCAAGACTCTGAAGCACTTTTTTAATATCTCAAATTATAGCCAGAGATCTGAGACATTTTCGTTTTACCCCAACTTTCATATAATGGAGTTCAATGGGTCTTGCAACAAAAAGGTCCATAAAAGTCCACAAAAACTTGGCAATATTCCTCCATACTGCTTGTCCAATGTAATCCAAGTGTCCTGAGGGGGTAGCGTCCATAATTTACTGGGTCAGGCCGGGCCAGGTTGGTCCACGTTTTTTTGCGTCTCCACAGGTAAAAACTGGGACAGGTACCCTTATATCCAACCCGTCCTACTTTTATGGTACTGTTCCGTAGGGGTACTGATTAAAACGATCCGGATCAAAGAGGTGGAGCTTAACACACTGCCATCTGTTGATTGTGTCACAGGCTGAACAGTCGGGTGCTGCCACAGACTGGACTCTGCCCACTAGCTTGGTTTTTAGCATGCTTTTTATGGTTTTTGTGTGGTTTTTAACTTTGGTTTTATTCCCACGCAAGTGGGAGCTTTTAACGAACTGATTGGCAGCACCTGGGGAGAAGGACTCTTCCCCTGACTTAATTGGAAGGAGGAAGATGAAGCCGGTGTGCGGACAACAGGAGGAGAGGATTGACAGAGGACTGAGGAGATCTGAGAGGACTGGGACCAGGAGGCGCAGCTGGGGGAGGATGCGAGTCCCCCGGCTGGGGGCTCCAGGGTGGTGGCGGCGGCAGAAGACGCTGAAGAGTGGCTCGGGAGTCGGAGGGCGGTCGCGGACCCAATGAAGAGGGCCTACGGCCAGAAGCGCGGCCGCCCAGAGGAGTGACTCCCGGGCCAGAGAGCGGTGGTGGTGTCCCGGGGGCGCCTAAGGCCAGGAGTGCGGCTGCCGAGAGGAGCAGCCGCCATGGACCCGGGACTGGCCCAAGAAGAAGCCGAGAGATGCCGACCACTGCAAGCCCTTTTAGCCCCTTTTATCCTTTTTTTAGTTTGCTACTTTTAGTTGGACTTTTAGGATTATTTATTACTTTATAGTTTAGTAGTTTTATTTATTTTTTATTTCTTTAATAAAGCTTTTATTTCTTAACCACCTGCTGGCGACGGCCTGTCTTTCTTTCCCCCTCCTTTTGCAGTCGCCGGTTTCGGTAAGGACCACCTCTTACAATTACACTGAAAAATCTGTCACTTCCCACACAACCCGGCATGAAAACAAAGCAGGGGTGACTCCTTTGTTTCTGTCTCATGTGGTGTGGTGCTGTAGTTAAAAGATGTTGCACTGCGATGATGTCACGCAATCATGTAGCAGCGCTATCTGGTCAATACTCCCCCTCCAGGGTAAGGGGACAGTTGCTGAGGGGACGCAACGTGAAATCAACATATTTGTACTAAAACCCGCCTGACCCAGACACAGTTGGAAACTGGGCTTAAATGACAGTGTGATCAACCACACTAACAATTCGGATTTAGGTCAATAAATCAGAATTTAGCATTAAAGGAATAGTACACCCACAGAATGATGTGCCTTCATTTTCTACTCACCCTCATGCTGAGCAAGACTGTGGAGCACTTTATTAATCTCTCAAATTACAGCCGGAGATCTGAGACATTTTCGTTTTCCCCCAACTTTCATACAGTGGAGTTCAACGGTACTTGACACAAAAAGGTCCATAAAAGTTTACAAAAACTTGTCAATATTCCTCCATACTGCCCATCCAATGTAATCCAAGTGTCCTGAGTGGGTAGTGTCTATGATTTACTCGAAACGACATAATTTAGTATATTTTTATAGTCTAAGCAGTAGGACATTGAACTTCCTATTTGTACGTTCGTGCGAGTTCACGACACTACGGAAGCCACGGCAGACGAGATTGCACGTTCTTTCCTTGTTTTAAATCAGTAGCCAACCCCTCCCGGTTTGTCCGCAGCTCGTTCGCTCTTACCACAATGTAAACAAAGAAATTCTTCTTCTATGCTTACATTATCGGCAGAGGTGTGACAGTGTGTGGTCTTGTCACGGTGGCTGTGTCCGAATGTACACCCTACTCCTTACATAGGGCCCTATATAGGGATCACGCCATTTTGTAGGGGTGTCCGAATGTTCAGAAAGAAAAAAGTAGTGCATTCAAAGTTACCCACAATGCACCTTGAAAACTAGTGAGCTTCGATGGTCCCTAGACGGGACAATATAGACCACAATGCATTGCGGGCAGGACTTCGAAATGGCGCAAGGAGAAGGAATCCTCGAGCGGCGAGAGATGACCTACAAATGTAAGTATTTTAATAATCATATTTCATTTTTGAGTGACGTACATACGTTAAAATAGTGCAAAATGAATTGGGGAAGGCTTTCGGTTACTGTGACCACCTATCGGACGCAAATAATTTAAGCGCCGACTAGCTATAGCATTGAATAAACTTTTTTTTTTTTTTTAGCATTGAATAAACTGTTGCTAGCATTCAGTACATCTGCTCATTTGTAATCGCAGCATTTTCTAACATCCATGAGTTATCACCTATTTATCAGAAAGTATATCGTGCAAGTTAGGCAAGCATTTAAGTCATGTAGTAGCATATGGCGCTGTCGTGCGTTTTTTAAGGGGCTGATGAGGACGTGGAGAAGCTGGTCCGTCTCCGTGTGGCGAATGCCAGCCTCTTCAGTGGAAGGAGGTTCGCCACGGCTGCCGGCTGGGAAAAAGCTTATCATGCAATGTTATTACGTCTAATACGACAGCTGTTCCTGCTGCTTACATACACCGGTAATACTGTGTATTTGTGTGTGTTTTTAGGGCTGTGCTGCAGAAAATGGGGCTGACTGGGGTGGTCAGCCCTGCTCGGGCAGCAAAAAAGTGGGAGAACCTTAAGAAAACCTACAAGGTTTGTGACTTTTTGTACCTTCAAATATGAGTAGCATATAAAGTACACGTTAAACGCTGTCTTACAGTTAATTTCATGTTTTAAGGAGCTCAAGAAACCACCCACAGGACTTGGCACTGAGACGGAGGAGCCCACTGCTGCCTCGTGGAAGTGGTTCTCCCTCATGGATGAGGCGATAGGGAGCAAACCTCCCTGCCTTGTCGCCTCATCCTGGGAGGAGAGTCCTTGCACATCTGTGGCACCCTCCTCCGTCTCAGTGCCACAGGATGAGGAGGATGAGGGTGAGGATGAGGGCAGCACGCCTGCCAAGCGGCCAAGGCGCGAGAGCCTCCTCCAGTTCCTGGAGAAGGCAGAGAAAAGGGAGGAAGAGAGAGAAAAGAGACAAGAGAGAAGAAGAAAGGGAGGAGAGGGAGGAGAGACTTCTAAAATTATTAGAAAAAATTGTTGACAAAATAAAATAATAAATTTTAATCAAGTTCAGAATGTTTAGTTGAAAAGAACAATAAATAAACATATTGGAACAAATTGGAACAAGGGCTGATTTTTCAATTACAGTTAAAGGTTACATTTACACTTCAGTTTATGCATATTTACAGGGACGACACAATTCAATGAAAACTATTTACACAATGTCTTATTTGAATATCTATTTACATATTTTATTTGATGTTTGACTGTAGAACAAAACAAGTCAAAGGAAAAAAAAAAAGGTTTAATAATCATGATCTAAAAGGGCCTGAGCTCGGATCCTGGGGGCGGACAACACAGCTGCCATTGCTGCCCTCATTGGCTCGCCGCTCCGTTGATCCCGGTCCCGGTCCTCCTGCTGGTCCTCCTGCTGGCGGACAGCATCTTCTTTGGGGTCTTGGACATCAGCCGGTTCCAGGATGTCTCCGTGGTGCAGACAGATGTTGTGCAGGATGGTGCAGCAGGCTATAACTTTGACAGCAAAGGTAGGTTTAACCTCCAGTGCTTTAAAGAATATGGCCCTCCACCTCGTTTTCATGACCCCAAATGCCCCCTCAATTACAGCCCGTGCCCTGGAGTGGTGTCGGTTGTACCGCGCTTCAACGGGACTCCTTATGGGTTCCTTGTAAGGAGTAAGGAGGGTGATTGGCTGGGACAGACAAGGATATCCTCCATCGCCGACGATGATGAAGCCATTTGGTGGGTACAGATGTTGTGTGTACAACGGACTATTTTTCAGGACACGGGAATCATGTACTGAACCGGAATAGCCAACAAAAATATCCAGAAATCTGCCTCTGTGGTCGCACACTGCCTGAATGGAATAAAACAGCTTCCTGTTAAAGTAACACTCAGCGTTTTCTCCAGGAGGCTTGATCCTGACGTGGCAACCATCAATGCTTCCCACCACCTTCCTGAACGCCGCAGACCCAGCAAGCTGCTGGAAACCAGCTGAAATCTCCTCCAGCCCATCCAGAGAGGGAAACTTGATGACCCTTGTTCGTAGTGTAAGGATGGCCTCTGCAACTCTGTGGACAACATCGCAGACCGTGGACCTGGGCATATCAAAGGCCCGGGTCACAACACGGTACGATGTGCCACTCGCCAGCCAGAAGAGAAACGTTAGTGTTTCCAGGTGTTTCCCCCAGCCGTGGTGATCTCTGGCCCACAGCTGATCAATCAGACCTGAGATGGAGAGGCGGTTCAGGCGGAAGTCAGGGCGGAGGTCTGAGTGACCATCTAAGTACATGGCCAGTAGGGGGACATTTTTATTCAGCTGGCAGTAAAGAGGTGGTGGTCCCTAAAACAGAGGAAGCTTTGTGAGTTTGTGTGAAATGTGTGTGAGGAAAAAAAATATGACGAAAAATGAAGAAAGAAGCTTGACAAATCATGGAAAAGTTACATAAAAACCTGAAGGAAATGCTGTTTGACGTCTTAAAGGCCTTTGCCCCCCTCCTGCCAAAATAAATCTCTCAAAAATGTCTCAAATCTTTGTGTGAAATCTTTTGCTCCCTTTTTCATGAGTATGACTTTAGATATCTTTCAAGAAATTGTCTTTACATGTTACGGATGCATAAGCCTGTTATTCTGGTCGTAGTTCATTTCCAATTTGTTCTTTGATTAAATACAAGTTCTATGTAAAGATATTATATTTAGTCTTTCAGTTTATTCTATTACATCAATTCCAGTGTGCATACAGTAAGTGTTTAACTATTAATTATTAATTTATTTAACTTTGATGTGTGATAAGCTAAAGTTGGGGCATGTTCTTGGTCTAAATTAAGACCTACAGTGTTCTCCACTGATTAAGGATAGGGATTTTCCATAAAGTTAACTGTTAAAGAAGCTGCGGGCTCTTCTTTGAAACGACTGCCAAAACTACTGCCCAGCAGATGGCGTTATCGCCTGGTATTGTGATGAACTGGATATGTACAATATTATGTGTATATATGTGTGTGTGTATATACACACATATATATAGATATATAGATGTGTGTGTGTGTGTATACAAAAAAGCCTATTTACGTTGTTTCTTGCTAACGCAACAAGCGCCATTCTCCTCATCCGTCTTCGCCTCATTGCCTGTCTCCTCCTCCTTCTCTGCCGTCGTTTTCTGATTTTTCTAATTATTTCGATTAGAGTTAGCAAAAATATGCTGAAATTTAAAGCTGGTGCCATTTCTCAAATCGAAGGTGTCGCATGAAGTGGTGAGTGGCGCGAACATCAAAGGAGATTCTTTTAAACGAAATAAAGGACCATTTTATACTCACAATTTGGCATTTTAAAAATATTTTATTGAATAAACGTACAAGTAACACAACAACAACAATAATCATTATCATCATACAATATAAATAATATATTTTTGGAGTTTGTATTTGACGTAAAAGTCAAATTGACATCTGCATGCGCGTCCACTGGTTGCCAAGGCAACAACTGGTAGTCACGTGATCTGCAGCGGGAGAAAGTAGGGAGCATCGCGTCCGAATCACTAGCTGAATGAGTGCCCTACATAGTGTACTATATAGTGCAGCCCTATGTAGTGAATGAGGGGTTAGGTTAGGTGTACATTCGGACACAGCCCATGTCTCCGATTGGTCGTTCACCCTGGCTACTTGGCCACAGGGAGATCTCCAGTGTTGCCAGGTGGGCAGCAATCATGGATGGATGTCCAGTACACAACAATGGTAATGGACACCGCCATCTCTAAATCTACAATCTCGGGGTCCTCTGCAAATTACAAGCTCGTATCTCAGAAAAACGAGTTTATCACGTCACTTCCTCGGAAAATTACCTCGGAAAAACGAGTTCTGAGACAACTGGAACGCACGATAATGGTCAAATACTGTCACACGAGTATAGCACACTGCTCACAGGCGTTCACCGCTTTGTTGCATCAGTAGGGAATGGTTTAACGGCAACTGACAGTTGTGTTAAGACAAATGTGTCTCCCACAAACAAATGGCAGCCGGGAACTACAGAGCTTAATCATGACACCTCAGGCCACCTCCTGTTAGGGAATACACATAGCGGCTTCCCTTTTTTTTCACAGCATAAGTGACAAGAAAATAAAGAGTAATCTGGTTTCACTTAGAGAAATTTATTTTGCATATTCAAACAAAGTGCCTGCTGCCAGGTTATAACATTTAATAATGGGCATATAATACACTCATATTCAAACTTAGTGTGCTCACTGCTTCCTACCAGACCAGAACGTTAAATAATGGGCATATAACACACACATATTCAAACCTGGACAAGGTGCTTCTTACCAGGCAGGTTAGAACACAAAATGGTATCAAAAAGAAGTAACTCTGCAAAACTCCAAAAAAAAAAAAAAAATAAATAATGAAATAAATGAATGAAAAAACACATTTTTTCCAGTTCACCAAACCACAAATGATATAATCAACTCGGTCTTCATAGGCTGTCCGGTCTGCGCCAGTGAAGTCACGTCCGACCGCTTCTGCAATTTTGTGGATGAACAGAAGAATAGAGAGAGAGAGGGGGTGACTATTACTTAGATGTATAGTTATATTACATTATGTAGTAACTTGACACAACTAGAAGCCTGTTGTTAATGTGCATGAAACAGGTCATTAGGTAGGCTAATGAAATAATAAAATATGCCTACCTTAAAGTTCAATCTCCAGCCCAGAGTCACTGTTTGAATCTGCTGCTGCATCCTGCTGGGTGAGGGGGGCAGTCTTTTTGTACAGATTTGATGTTGTCATGGAGTGCAGCATCGTGGTTGTTAGCTTAAAACTGGCACATCCACCTGCCATCTTCACACACTGAAGTGTGCAGTAGCTCGTTAAGCATCTTTGTGATGAGTCCGTTTCATGGTTTTGTTTTAATTAGATTAACTTTAGAAAACACACGCTTGCAGGACGCATTTGAATGAGGAAACACTAGCGCATCAAGGGCAAACTCGCCCATTTTCCCAAACACCCTTCTTGCACCAAAATCCTCCAAAGTGGCAAGATGGTGCCAGAATTCACCCACAGCCATAGTGTTTTCAATCTCCTCCACTGGTCATCGATGGCTTGGAGCCGGTCAGCATCTGTTGAGTCAATCAGGCGTGGCAACACTTTAATAAGTGGTAACAGACAGGGATACTCTGCTTGTGCTTTCGCATCAGTCGCAGTGGCAGGAGAGAGGCATGCAATGTGGATCAAGAGGGCGTCATCAAAGTCAAAGCGTTTCTTCATTTCTCCACAAGCAACCCGAAGAAAATTTTGACAGTGCATATAGAAATCTGTCAGAGTGGCCAGTGTGAACTTTGACTGCTGGACCTGCTGCATCACTTTTACTCCCAGATAAATTGTGTGGAGTGGTAAAAGCTTTGACTCATCATGGACATCGATCTCACTCAGTGCTGTGTGTAAGACGTAGTCTCTTTGCATGAAGGTAAGTAGGAGATCTTTGTAGGTCTCGCACATCTTACTCCTCAGTGATGAAATAACATTTTCGCTCTGGAAATATTGATTGAGGTCTGTGAACTTGGGCAGAGCCCACTCCAGAAAGTGGTCGTACAGACGGAGAGACTCATCATTGAGTGCATGATAAATGTTCTCTCCAGCATTCAATCTGGCATCAATCCACTGGTCAGTGAAAAACAGCTGGGGGGCTTCCCACTGGGCGGACACCCATTTGAAAACATCATTCAGTGACAGCCATCGTGTCTGTGAGGGCTTTGGTATTTTGTGGGGTTCGACGTGACAGAAATCCTGGAACTCACGAAGCTCAGCCAAACGTATAGCACTGTTTTTAAAATATCCATAAATGTCTCTGGCTAAATCCTCACACATGCGAGGCACGCCTCACTGGCACACAGGTGTAAGGAGTGACGGATGCAGCGTTGTACAGTGATCCCTGGCAAATCGTTTCTCAAACGACTGGAGACAGAATTGTGTCGTCCCTTCATGGTGATACAGCCGTCCAACCCAAACCCCACAATGTTTTTGAAGTAGGACGCCTGCCTCTGTGAAAGATTTCATCATTTCATCGTGCAGCCTTTCCGCAGTGGCTCCCTCTCTGACAAGATGTCGGTTTTCTTCTGAAAAGATCTGCACCAGCTTCCAAAAGCGTGTCTGAACCCTATTTGCGCCCTCGTCAAAAAAACGTACCACAATACAGAGTGTTTTGACGTTTCCGATGTCTGTTGATTCATCAATCAGGATGCTGAATTTTTTTGTCAGAATTTCTGACAGACTATCAACATAGCAGTCACCAATGACGTGCTTTGCAATAGCAGTTGCCTTTGTGCGACCAAGAGACATGTTCTGTGCCGTTTTTGAGTCCTTAAAAGTATAGTCCGGAGTTCCCCCCCGTAAAAAATAAACGTTAGACTTGAGCAAGTGAAATCCGTCTCAAACTCCACCTTTGGGACTCAGCTCCCGTGCCGTGGTGCGTTTGAACGCAACTCTCTCTCCCCCTGCCTGTAATTCGCTCTTTTGCATGGTTTGGTGTGTTAGGGACGTTTCTGGGTGGAGATTTCTGTTTATATCGGCAGCCAATGACAGAGCTAAGAGCATGACGCTGTGTGGAAATAAACTCATGATTGGAGCAGACGCCAGTAGTGATGTGCCCGATGAACTGAGACTCCGAAGCGCGTGTCGAGAAAAAGGGGGCGTTCCTAATGAAGCTTCGTATCGGAGCTTGTGTTGTCAGCATAGGAATCACGTGACCAGAGCAAAACGAGGCCTCGGTTTGTGAAGATGACGTAACGTGTCGGTCTGTGTTTCACATCTGCACAAGACACACTCGGAAGTCGCTAGATTGAAGTTGACAGATAATTTATCCGAGCTCAAAATACAAAGACAGAAAGATCCTGACATACAGCCACAGAAATCCACAGTATTATCAATTTTCCCACAAATTTATGTTGCCCTGCACCTGCACATTATTTGAAGATTATTAAGTCGCCAAACCGAACACTGAAGACGCTCCTTTTCCTCAATAAACAGATTTCAGCCCTATGTCACCTCATACGTGGAGTTCCATCAGCACTGCACACATACATGGTCACTATTACGACAGTTAATTTAAAGGAGTGATGACATAACAGTTAAAAACTAGTTTATGTTGTTGGCATTACTGTATATGTAAATACTCCAAAGAAAAAAACGGCATTTTTTACAGCGGAGTATTGTTTTGAAACGCCAGACCTCACTTCCTCAGTAATACAGTTGGGTCCGGTGATGATATGGAGCTTTACCCGGAGACCACGTTGACTTCATTTTGATTGGCTACACCTTATTTCGCTATGACCTTATTTGGAGAATCTAGGTCAAGCTGCGATCGGAGTTTGCTAAAGGCTAACTGCTAGCAACATGGGCAGTTCAGACAGTGAGAGCTACGTTTATCAGACAAGACAGCATTTAGAAAATAAATAAACTTACAGGTAATGACAAGGTTGTGGCCGCCTCCCTCAGTGTTACTGCAGAAGTTTGCTTTTAAATCCATTTGTTTGAAAACCCAGACCTGACTGCACAGAAGTTACTACTAGCTCCACATGCAGCTGAATCAGACAGGGACGGGAGGGGGGGAGCGGACGGTGCATCAACCGTTAGGAGAGAGAGAGGGGTGGCGCTGTTTACTTGATAGTGTGCTCTTATTGGGGCAATTAAATTACGTAGAATGATAGAACTACGTAGAATGATAGCCTGCTGTCTGATTCAACTGTTTCTGAGCAGAGAGACAAAGCTGACAGACCATAAACAGGAACTTTGATTCTCACTCTGGACATTCACATGGCCTCATCAGTGCACAATAGATCATATTATACACCCAAAACCCCAGAAAAGTGAAATTTGATGTCATGGCACCTTTAAGCCAAATATAAAATAAAATGATATGACAAAACGCCGCCATTTTCTGTCATATAAATCATGCGCTCCATATAATTGTTGTGTTGTCATAGTACAGTGGTTAGCAACTTTGCCTTTTACTCGGGAGGCTGTGGTTCGAATCCCACGCGAGCTTTCTTATTTATTTTGCAACAATTTATTGTCAAACTATGACTCAAATACTTAAAGGCACGGATAATCCACATTATATTTGTTGGATGCTGCTAATTTATTTGACAAATCCTTTATTTCCTGGTCATGGGCACCACTGAGATGGTTTGAGTGCATTTTTGTTTGGGCTGATGTGGACCCATTTTAACACTAGATGTCACTAAAGAGGAATATGAATGAAACCCCGAGTACTGAACCTTTTCCCAAACCAATTGGCTGGAAAGCCTCAATGCTTCATGAAGCTTCATTTGGCCATCACTAGACGCCAGTCACTCAAACTTTCGAAGGAGAAAGAAAGAAAGAAAGAAAGAAAGAAAGAAAGAAAGAAAGAAAGAAAGAAAGAAAGAAGAGAAAGAAAACACCGTATATGCACCGAAGAAAAGGTAAGAGCTTCAGATAATGCACTTTGGAAAACCAGGGTTGATCATTGTTTGGCTTGTAGCCGCTTCTGAGCTCTGAAGGAGAAGCTTGAAGTTGAATAGGCTAGCTAGAAACGAGGCGGCCGTTAGCCTGAGAGGGAGGAGCGCTAAGTTTGAATACTGTTTGCAAACAGAAACGCTGGACAGACTTCGGACTCTACCTTTAAATATGTCCTTGATGACATCCACCATATGATCAGTGGCCCTCATTGAGATGTTGTGTTCTGCCAGAAACCCTGCGAGATGACTTCTGTCTTCCCTGCTGTATAGCCTCTCCCTTGCTGATGTTCTCTGCATGCACTGACTTATTGTTTTTTGTGTTGGCGCCAGATTTTTTCCTTTTTCATGTGCCTTTTGGATTTACTGTGGTTTTTTTAAAACCGTTATTTCAGCCAGCAGTTCGATGTTGCAACAACGGCAGAAGGCCTTGCTGTCTGAACCTGAAACAGGTTTCAGCCATACCGGCAAAGTTTGGCTGGCTTTCCCACTCTTTTCTGTAGGCTTGTGGGCGATGCTGCAGCTTACTTCTCTTCTTTGCCTCCCGTCTCTCCTCCTCGCTGTTCTCCTTAACTGCACTCATTTTTGCTTTGGTTTATTTCTCCTTCCTCTCTCCTGTCCTGCTTTACCTTCTCCTCCTTCACTTTCTCTTTCTTCTGCTCGATCTGTTTTCGCTACTCCTTCATGTGAGTTTGTTTGAATCTTGCTGCTACTCGACTCGACTTCCTTTCTGTGAGCGTCTCTTGGGGCGGGTACAGCTTACCATTCAGCCAATCAACGCATGGTCGTCACTCGTATCTCACGCTCAGCAAGGCACATGTGGTAACATGTCACGTGGCAACTGATGCCTTAAGGGTTCACAAAAAAAATATTTCCAGCCGACAGTTTTGCCCACATTAATGTGAAATGGTCAAATTATCGTACATTTGCCCTTTTTTAGGATTATTGATCGTACAGAGGGCCAAATTACCGTACAAATACGATAATTATTGTACACCTGGCAACACTGGAGAACCCTATGGCTGAATGGTTAGCGCACATGACTCTAACCTGGGATGCCCTTTGTTATGTACCTTGCCACATCGGCAATGAACACCGAGGCTTCTGTAGTGTCGTGAACTCGCATGCACACACAAATAGGAAGTACAATGTTCTACTGTTTAGGCTAAAAAAATATACTAAATGATGTTGTTTCCAGTAAATTATGGACGCTACCCACTAAGGACACTTGGATTACATTGGACGAGCAGTATGGAGGAATATTTATACATTTTTGTAGACTTTTATGGACCTTTTCGTTTTGAGCACTGGTCACCTCCATTATATGAAAGTTGGTAGACAATAACCCCCCCCCAATGCTGCGCATTTTTTTATGTATCTCATGGTAAATGTTTGGGTGCATGTGGTACAGTTGGTGGGATGGAGGGCATGACATTATAAGTTTTTGTAAACTTTTATGGACCTTTTTGTTTCAAGTACCATTGAACTCCATTATATGAAAGTTGGGGGGGAAAAGAAAACGTCTCAGATCGCCGGCTGCATTTGAGATATTAAAAAAGTGTTCCAGAGTCAATCTGGCATGAGGGTGAGTAAAAAATGAAGGCACATCATTCTGTGGGTGTACTATTCCTTTAAGACTGGTATTGTAGTAAAGTGGTACAGGTCAGGTTGACAGAGTTATGGAGAAAGTTGCTCGGCAAAAACAGTCTATCTAACCAAGTTTTAACGTGTGTTCACACCGGATGCGTCCATTTGCATACACACCTAGATTTCAACGCACTAATCATGGATGTTTACTCGCTTGATTCGGGCACTGAACCGGGCCCTCGGGGACAGGAGTTGCTCATCCATGCTAAAGGTTTGATTAGAATTGGAAATGGGCACACCAATACTTTGAAATTGATCATTTGATATCTGCCAGTATGGGATTTGATACTTTTTCAAATGTCTCAGTACTACTGTGGTGATATGAAACATAAAATTTGTTTTCACTTCTTAGAGTTTTATTTAGACGATGAAATTAATCTAGGTGTGTCTGACCTAGGCAGATGATCAGACACACCTGGATTAATCAGTTCATCCAATCATGTAAGACAGGAAACAAAGGAGCAGTATTAAGTTCAGGAAGTACTGGACATGTGCATAAAGCCCATTGTGGTTTAACAGACATAAAAAAAAACACCAAAAATAAAACAAGGACACAAGCATGATGAGGCTCCGTAGATACAATGTTGTTGAGCAACACTTTAAGGCAATCACTGTGCAATCAGGTGTTTTCTGTAACGTTCAATAAGACTTCTACACCTGTTCACAGGTATGTTGGTCCACTGTTCATGGGAAAGATGCTCTAATGTGTCTGAGACAGTTTGGGTTTATTATTATTGTTATTATTATTATTATTTTCAACCACAATTCAAAAGAAACATTTTGGGTCACTAAATTATTATTTTGTAAATTCTTTTATTTATTATTAGTTTCTTTGGTTTCCTGTTATTTGAATTACTATTGTAATTTTAGCCTTTTCTTTAATTGGAATAATTATGAGGATGACTGTATTTGCACTTATTATGAGCCAAAGCCTCGATTAACAGTTCTGTTTTTTTCTGATTTGGTTGGTTAATTTTATGTTTGCATCGTGCTTAGCCTATTTCTAAAATTGTGCTTAAATTTTCTTAAAAATTTTTATCCATTCTCACCACAGCTGACTGAACAGGGCCACAGATGGGAATGATTATAATCGTTATTATTATCATCAGTCCGGGACCTGGTCAGAGTTTAATATGCAGCCATTATCAGCTCTTTAAGCGCAAGCTGCTACTAAATTATTAGTCAGTGTGACACAGCGGCGGCTCGACTACAAATAAACGAAGTGTTTGTGAGGGATGAAGTTAATAAAACTGGTCGCTGCGAGCAGGGACAGCGGAGGAGCCACCCTCCAAGCTGAGGGCGGAAGTGAAACTAAAAGTCGGCGTTCCTCGTTGAGTTTCCGTGGAGGTCCCGTCCGTGTCGGAGACATGAGCAACATTAGGTTTAACGCCGTCCTGCTGGAGATTTCTAGTCAACTGGACGCTGATAACCTGAACAAACTATTGTTCCTGAATCGAGACGTGATTAAAAAGAAAGAGGCGGAAAATGTGAAAACTGGACATAAACTGTTCGAGCTCCTGTTGGAGAGAGGCAAGCTGGCAGCCGACAACACGGACTATCTGACCAGCCTCCTGAAGGAGATACACCGGGACGACCTCGCAGACAAACTAAACGGCTTTGAAAGCCAGTTTGGATCCATCAACAGCGGCTTGGACGAGACCGAGCGAGGTAACGTAAAACACAGCCGTTAAAAGTTACGCTGGTGACGTAATCAGGGCCGGTGTACTGACTGTTTTGAGTAGCCTACCTAAGCCAAACATAGACGTAGACGCCGCGTTGGCTGCCTCAGCCCGAATTTCTTTTTAATAAAAGTACTTTTAAAAAAAGAAAAACATTTGATTGTTGAATAATTGGTTAAAGTTGTTTGCTAAACCCACAAAGTTAGAACAGCTTCAGTCAATACGTCACAGCGTTCGCCATATTGGTCGGGGCAAGCTAGCTGAACTGACGTCTAGGTTTAAACCGGTTTATTTGTTAAATCTTCGTACGTATTTCAGCTGATTGGGTCAGAAGTTATGATTCAAACATGTTTGAGACTGTAACGTATTTATTGACAGAGAAGTGTTTATTAATATGTTTACTTACGTTACATAATGGGTAGGGAAAGTTGATGATAACAAACCCAGTGTGTGTCAAGAGTAGGCTAGATGTGGATTTTTGTCCCTTGTTAACATTAAGAATTGTGATAATAGGGAAACACTTTCCTTCAAAAAGTGTCCCTTTTAGAAGGCAGTGAAGCCTAGTTTGTACCAACATAAGTTCACCCATTCGATTTATTTCATCATTTGTAAGAAAAATCGAAATGCAGTCAGATGTCATACAGGGGTATGTACTTCAAAACAGAAATTTACTACTAATAATAACATTGGTACACCTTTAATGATCTCCAGTGGATCTGGATCTGTGGTGGGCACAAAGACAGTCATAAAGACCAACCGTAGAAAATACTGCGTGTCCATCCTGAAGTGGACAACACAGCGTCCACGACATTAAACTCTGATCAGAAAGAGGAGCATGTTCAGCTACTGTGTTACTTAAAGGATAACTTTCTTTTTTCAACCTAGACCTTATTTCTAGGAGTTTATATGTGCATTTACTCGCTGGTAAAATTTCTGCACTTTGACTCCTTCGGAAGATATTTTGTTGAGTCGACATTCGGCGTACATCCATATAATGAGAGAGACGGGGCAGCCTCTCTACAAGGCATTTTCTGCAGCAAAAGTCATTCATTTCAGAGAACCCTCCAACATCTGAGTCAAAGCTTCCCCACTTTCAGAGTAAATAAATCAAACACATCTTTATCTTTTTGGAAAAGGAAAAATTTGTACAGACTGAAATTTAAATCCAAATATTTAAAAGGCAGTTGAATTTTAGCTTTCTATAGCTGTATTCGTCCAGGTTTCCTGAAATCCTGTTAGCTTATGGTTTAATTCCATTTTCAAGCAAATGTTTAGTTTAAATTTGTCTCCAAACTCTTGATTTGACTGTTGTTTTCCCCTCAGCCAAACTGGATGCTGCTGCGGAGGTGATTGCAGAAAACCTGGGAAGGTTCTGGCGTAAACTGGGCCGGAAACTGCGTCTGAGTGAAGTCAAGATCGAGTCCATCTCCAAACGGCATCCCACAGATCTGGAGGAAACGGCAGTGGAGCTGCTGAAGGAGTGGAGGAAGAGCCGAGGAGCCGAGGCCCGGGCTGAGGAGCTGATCGAGGCCCTGAGGCTCTGTGACTTAAACCTCACGGCTGATAAAGTGGAGGACAGACTGAAAGACTTGTGATGCTGATGGAGATTTCCACATCAGTGCAGACGGATGTTAACCATGGAAACAATAACAGCTGAGATGGAAATAAATCAGCCATGGAGCAGGTTTTTATAAATCCAGCTGGAATGGGGAGGCAGAAAATCATCCGTTGGGAAGAATGAATGATGAAACATGCGCGTGAACATGATTCATGCTGTTTTCCTTAGCAAAATAAGGAAAACAGTCTTATGATGTCTTTTTTAATAAATTCCACTTGAAATGGAGATATCACTGTTTAAAATGTTTGATTTGCCGCCATGTTTTACATCACAGTATTTTTATGTCAGTGCTGTAAATATCAGCAGAAATGCATTGCTTGCTTTTAAAGTTCGTATTAATTCTATGAATTAAATGTGTTGATGTGAGCTGATTTGCTGTTTGATACCCAGCAGTAGAAGGCATATGATAATATGTTAATGTTCCCTGAGTTGGACAAGTGCAGAAGCAGTTTTTAACCAACCCAGTCATTCTCCGAATCTGGTAGCTCTGACTTTAGCTTAGCTTAGCATAGTTGCTGTAATCTGGCGGATCCAACTAGCACCACTTGGCAAAACTGAACTAATTAACTCTAGATTTTTTCCAATTACGTTTCGTGACCCGCACATTCTGATTGAGTACAAATGAGAAGCCGATTTCACATCAAAGGACTGACTAGGCGGCATTCAATGGGGGAACTATATGCTGTGGAGGTACAGACGAAGCACCTTGGATAGTAGCAAAGGCAGCATGCATGCGCAGCATCCGGTGGCAACCCTGTTTACGGAAGTTGGGGAAGTAAAAATTCTGTCCAGCAGTTGTTCCAACCAATCGCTAAAGCAGCTGAGGTTAATGAGCACAGCGGCTCTGCAGGTAGATGAGCTTGTTTGTGAAAACGCCTGTTCTAAACACCCCACGTCCTCGGGCGATAGGCATGCCGAAAGACCAGCCATCTTGGATTAGACCAAGCTGTTGTCAGAAATATGTGCCAATTGAAGGAGATCTGGTTTATATTAGAAGAAAATGGGTAACTCATAAATGTATAGTTGGTATCTCTGAGGATGGATACTGCCTTTTGTTTTTTTTTCTCTAGGTATATTTCATCACTGTCTGGTACAAACCTCCTATCTCCATTTTACATCATTAAAAACCCCTCTACCTCATGTAAGTTTTATTTGGTGAAAATATTCCAAATGTAAATAAATAAATACAATAAAATATATGACTTTAATGTTAAAAAAAAAAAAAAACTCAATCCAAAGTTTGATGATGTTTTGTCCAGGTTTTACAAAACCACATGCTTTTGTCACTTCCTGAAAAATAACCGTTTAGGACATAGGAGGTTTGCATGATATCAAGTGGAGCCTTATATTCATAAAGCTCCGCTTGATAAAGCAAAACTGTTCAACAGAATAAAGCAATCAGATTTCCATTCTGCTTGCTTCGATGCTGGACAGGACAAGTAGAAGAAAAAAAAAAAAAAAAAAAAGGACATAGGAGGTTTGCACCCCACAGCAGCGATTTGTTTGTGTATTTTTTTACTGTGTTGTGTCAGTGTAATTATTTAAGCCTGACTCAAAGATAAAATTGAATTAATCAGTTCAGAAAAAAATGAATGAATAAATTAATAAGTAAGTAATTAATTCATTATTAATTAATTCATTAATTGACATTAATTTATTTATTCAATTTCATTAGTTCAATTTAAACTTTAGGGATGCACACGGATCCATAACAATACAAACAAGAGTAAGGGCTTTAAAAAGAGAAAAGGAAAGAAAAAGTAAAAAATCTTGCAGCCAAATGCTTGATTTATGTTTTGATTAATATTCTTTAGAGTTTACTATTATTTCTGTTTGGTTATGAGATATGAATGTTAAATATTCTTGTTTGAAGTTTGAGTTGACTTGATAACAATGAAACTGGGAATTGTTTATTTAGATTTTCCGCTGCTGTGCTAATTGCTGTTTCTCACTTCCGCCTCCTTCTTTAGACAGGCGACTGCAGCACCTGGATTATATTCGTGCTGCTGTTGGGGCCAGTAGAGCTTTTGGGTTCAGGCATGCAGCCATACAGTTTTAGACCGCTGCTAAGTGTTGTTTTGTTGTTGTTTTTGAATGACTTGAAAAGAAAGAAATGAACCGATATGACCTGCCTGTCACTTCATAAAGCGGTAAGAAAATCTAGGTTTTTTGGAATAGGCCTACTGGTGCTGTAAGGAACCCTGACCTTGGGGTGGAAATAAAACGTCTTGAACCAGAAGAGACAAGTGTTTTTGATTTCATGGTCGCTGTAAAACATTTGACAGTGCTGGAGCGCATCAGACTTGGATGCATGTAGGCTTAAATCTAGAGCCAGGCTCATCTCTGTAGGAAAAGATTGCACTTTTTAAATCAAATGTCAGACGTTTACATAAATGCTTAAACACCAGCGATTCCATAACTCTGAATCCAGTTTGCATCAAATGAATAAAGTTTTATTTTATTTATCCAAGTTGAAAATGTTTTGGTTCTAAATAAATTAATGTTATCCAAATAAAAGTTTTGATCCATTTTGTAGGTTATTCAAATGGTTAAGCCATGTAAGTACTTTTTGTGAAATTTTATTTTATTTTTGACTTGTCTTACATGTGATTAAAATGAGATCTGAGGAGCCTCCTATTCACTCTGACAACAGCTGTCTAAACTATGGTCTGAACCAAGATGGCCGCCCTATAAGCATGTCAGTTTTACGGTCAGTAGCGGCCATCGACACGTCTACCTATTAAAGTCTATGGTTCTCAGTGTACAAGCAGGCAGATCCAAAAACGTGCCACCACCTCTGATTACATCTTACAGCCGTGTTGTACTACCGTAGGGTCATACTTTAGCATAGGAAAGCTACAGCAGCCTCCCCGCTCTGGATATGGGCCAAAAGGACAGACCATTAACCAACTGAAACAGTTTTAACAAAATTCAAACAAGTGGGACATCGGCCATAAGAAAACGTTTGCTTTTACCTGCTACTAACTGGCCAAAGACGTTGGCCCTGTTGAATTTCTTGGTCTGAAATAGAGTTGTTCTGATTCCAGTATCTAAAATGTCTCCAATAATCCCCCAAATTCTGGTATCGAATCGGCGAGTACTGGAGATAATTTATCAAAACAGGAATCTGTTTGCTGATAAGCTCTGTTAGCTCTGACGAAGTTCTGGATTAGCGCTGAGATCCAGTGAAACCAGCAGTGACAGCCTCCCACCGCCTGTATGATGTCACTAATGACTGGTCGGAGCAGTCTCAGCTGTGCTGCTGTCTAAAACCTGACTGGAAGACATCATAGAAGCTGTTTTGTCTTTAGCTGATTAAAAATTAAATGAATGAAATGAAAAATACTTTATTTATCCCAGAATGGAAATTCCACAATGTAAAAACAGCTTTTCAGTGATCTTACTAAAAAATGGAAGACTGGAGATCAGCGTGTAGTTGTTCACGTGTCTGGTGGAGATTGTCCCTTTTTAGCAGAGGTTTGATTACAGCTGTTTCCAGTGGCTCTGGGAAAACACCCGACAAAGACCGGTTCACAATCTGTAGCAGATCTGACTCCAGAATCTTTGAAACCTTTACTGACTACATTATAAAGTACTCATTAGTAAATTCAGTCAATAACATCTAAATAACTTAATGAAGTAGCATGTGGAGGCCAATAGAAAATGAAAAAGCATATTTTTAAACCGTTTCCAATTAAGAGTTTTTTACTTGAAATAAAAAAGATAAATTTTTGTGCATTTTAACTCAGGTATTTTTATTTGCAGTTTTATTCAGCAGTAGGATGTATCTGTCCAGACTTTTGGAGTCTGCTACCAAAACTGCCTTCTGCCTGATATTCTGATCTCCTTCCTTCTGTGATGTCATCAGGGTGGGAGGTCACAGGTGTGATTTCTGCAGATGAAATGAAGGTTAGTGGAGAAGACTTATAAGAATATGATGAAAGTGGGCGGCGTCAGCATTAAGTTTCCTGTCCACTCCAGTGTTCTGGATCAGACTGTATTACAGGATTTTCCTGCTGCTGCTATAGCTTGGGCCACCAGATGGCGCCTTCATGTCAACATGAACACGACTGTTTCGTCTCCTCTGTGGAGGACTGGCTCATGATGCTGCACTGCCTGTTTGCAGTGGATCGTTCATGACATTTTTACTGTGTTAGACTTACAGCACTTGTAGAGTCTGTTCAGCCTGGCGATATCATTCTGGCTCATCTGGGTGGCCTGGCCGAAGGACACGTTGCTGTAAGGGATGGGCTCCATGGTGGGACGGTTGTTCTTGGAGAAGGCATACCTGAAGAAGCACAGATTTGATTACCTGCTTGGGAGCCACACCTCAAAGCCATTTTGTGTGTGTGTTTTTTGTTTGTTTTTTTCTGTGATGCCTTAGAGCAGATCTATGTAAGTCAAGAGCCAGCAACTCCGGACTTCTTGGACCAGCATCTTGCAGGATTTAGATGCTTCCTCCTGCAACACACCTGATTCACATTAAACTAGAAAAGCACTTGGGGAGCGCAGACCTCTGCCAAGCAGCTCATGTCCACCTCACATTGTGATTCACACCTAAACTTTTATTGCTACACAATAGCATCTGGAATCATGCTTGTATTACTATTAATTCAATAGTTATTTCCAAAAATCGATATTTCCATAACAGCAGTTTTCTTCTGGATCTAGCTCCGTTGCTATTGAAGATGCGTCAATTCCATTGACGTACTCCCGATTCAGCAGAGTCTTGGCTACAGTTTGGTGTTAGTTGCATGTCTGTATTTTCATTTTTTATCTTTCAGCATTGAAAATTCCACGACTCTCTTGTCTTTGTGTGTTCTGGATCATGGTATCCAGAATTTTCTATGGATCCGGATCAACTTTTGAAACATTATAGAACTAATTGAGATCCTCTCTTGTAATTCTTTACCAAATACTTGGGTCATTTGTATGGAGTTAGGCCAAATTTTGGATTTTTGGCATATATCTCACAATGATGAAGAATCCTTCAAAAAATTCCTGGATCCAGAAGGTGATCCGGACCACCACCAAAATTTAATGGGTTCGTCCTCAGGCTGAGACACACGTCTGGTGATAATTTCAGGTCAATCTGTCCAGAACTTTTTCCATAAAGCTGCTGACAGAGACAAACAGACAAACCAACCAATGCTTCCAAAAACATTGCCTCCTGGTGGAGGTAATTATTCTCCAACAGCTTATTTTCAAGTTCTGAACCAGCCTCATTCATTCGAGTATGGGTAGTGAGTCAGTGGTCTCTGATGCAACTTGTAGTTTGACCTCTGGAAACTAAAGTTCACACATTTTCACATTCACCTTCCACTTCAAAGATGTTTTTGTTTATCTTTATTATACTTCTTATTAGCCAACAACTGCCTCAATTCTTCCTGTGGTCCAATCAAACCACATGATGCTAAGAACTTCCAGATTAAATTAATTTTTCTTTTTGGTTGCAATTCAGTTTCAATTCTATATTGATTTAAATGCTTAGATGTCATTTCAGTATGAAGTAGAATTACACAAATAATTAGAGTTTCCGTTATCAATATCTAATTTATTTTCATGCTCATGTGAACATACACGACTCTCAAAAAAGTTAGGGATATTCAAGTTTAGTTATAATTTAAGAATAACAGTGGTGGGTATACCACAACATAGAATGACAATGTATCAATAAATTGTCATGTTTTTCGGTGTCATCTTGGTCTGATGACATCTAAATATGAACAGGATGATGAAGAGGACTGTTCAGAAACAAGATGTCATTAAACCAGAACAGGTTAAGTCATGGTTTAGATGCTGATTTTGAATTTTTTTTTTTTTTTTTGTGGTTAGTCATCTTTTTGGAGAACAGCATGATGTGCAATATATATTTAACCATTGAACATGTACATGTGCACTGAAAAGTTTAGAGAAAGATCAGTTCACCTGGAAAGGTTGCTGTGGTTTTTAGGCTCATTCTGAAATACAAAAAGCCAAATATCTCTGACTTTGTGTGAGGAGTGTACACAGAGAGACAAACAACTATTCACACTCACATTCACTCCTAGGGAAAATTTAGAGTGACCAATTAACCTAACATGCATGTCTTTGGACGATGGGAGGAAGCCGGAGTACCCGGAGAGAACCCACGCATACACGGGGAGAACATTCAAACTCCACACAGGAAGGCCACAGTTGGAACTGTTCAAACCCCCACCCAAGCCAGAACTCAAACTTGCAACCTTATACAGTGTACAAGTCTGTCTATATATATATATATATATATATATATATATTTAAAAAATACCTGTAGATTTATTTTCTAATAGATGTTGTAATAATATTGAAACTTAATAGTCCTGTTTGTGTTTATGTAATTTTTTCTCCTATACATAAAACTGGCTTTTTCAAAACATTAATTTTGGCTTTCAACAATAAAGTTATTTTCAGCTGTATTACACATGCCGCTTGGTTTTGTTGTATTTGAAGTTTCTTCAATATTTCGTCTAATGCACTGGAGCAGATTATCCAGGCTTGACATTGGTCAGTTCTTTTCTTTCGTAGCCTCTGTTGGTAAAAATGTTTAATTTTCCTGTTTCTGCTGGGATCATTCCTCCCATTTTTGATGTAATCACCTTCACCACAGAGGTTATGTTTTTGATAGCGTTGGTTTGTCTGTCTGTCAGCAACTTTACAGAAAAAGTACTGGACGGATTGAACTGAAATGGACGAACCCATTAAATTGGAGAAGGTCAAGAAGGCTGAGAATTTGAGAAATTTGAGGTCAGACGTCCGACTCCGCCCATATTACAGTTTACGGTTGTTTATTTTAACCCTAACCCTAACCTCACTACCCGCTCACCCCCATCGGATGTCCAGCACCGCCTAATATCCATCTCCTGCAAGCCGCAGGTGGGGGTACTTGTTAAAATTTGGTGGTGATCCGGAACAGCTTCTGGATCCAGGAATTTTTTGAAGGATTCTGTATCATTGAGTGCTTTTCTAGTTTTTTTCCAATATGTTTGGTCCAAGTTAATTTGTTATCTTTGATATTGCCAAGAAGTTTGATATAATGACATTGTAACAAGCGTAAGACAGGAGTGTGAAACCATCTTTACCTCTCATATTGCATAACAGAGTTGTAGTCATAAGAAGTTCCCTGGTTCAGAGTGTCAATTTTATAGAAATTGTACTCCATGCCTGCAGAGAAAGACGGGGAAAAAGAAGACATCTCATTTACATGGAAAAGATCAAATTTGGCAGCTACTAAGATACTGTCGTTAGAAAGCTGGAAGTATCTACCATCGATGATGTTGTCCCAGTGCACTCTGATGTGGCTGTCCCTGTCAGAGCGGGTCTGCTCGTGGTTGAAGCCGAGGGCGTGGAGGAGCTCGTGCTGGACGGTGCCGTGGTACAGGCAGCCCTGTCGGCTCAGAGACACGGTCTGACCGCCGCCCTGACGGCCCACGAAGGAGTAGCAGCTGTGATCGTCAAACATTCAGACATGTTTAGAGCATACAGCTCACCCGTGCTCAGCTGGAAACGTAAAGAACTTGAAGAGCCAACAAACTGATCTTTACCCGTTCCTGGACTCGATGCTCAACCACTCATGATCACCATTCTGGTAGGGTCTGAAACGGATGCAGGAAACCGCAGAGAAAGACTCCAGTCCACGAGTGATGATGGATATCTCACGGGAAGCTGCCAACAAATGAACAATGTTGAACTTGAGTGTGATGGAGTGAAATTTGCCTGCTGCTTCTGGCATTGCAAAGAATTTGAATATATTGGTCTTTCTGGCTTGAAGGTCTCCCTTTTGAGTAATACTGCTCATGTAGAGTAGTTCCAGTCCAGTTCTTCATCCTGGGATGTGCTTAAACCAACCTTTACTACAGGAATATCCAGTTCTGGCCCTTGAAGGCCACTGTCCGGCAGGTTTTGGATGCCTCCTGCTAAAACATATCTAATATCCATTTGATTTGCATCAAGTGAGTTGAAGCAGGGACACATCTAAAATCTGCAGGACTGCAACCCTGGAGGAACACATCTCTGCTCCTCATAGCAGCCTCCCCTAAACTCTCCAGACACTGGCTAGATGAAGTCTACACCAGTGAATTCCAACCCTGGTCCTTAAGGCACACTATCCTGAAGACTTTCCATGTTTCCCTGTTGAAATACAGCTGACTCACATTAATGGGTCAGTAGCAGACTGATGCAGCGCTCATTAGAGATCCATTTAATTTGAACTGTCCTAGCAGGGCAAAATAGAAAGTCTCCAGGGTACTGTGCCTTTAGGACCACAGTTGGGGAATCACTGATCTACACACCCCACGAGACCCAACGGTACAACTTAAGGCCCATTTATGCTCGACACAGAAGACGGGTGCCCAGATGGACGGACAGTTTTGTCCAACTCCTGCATCGGTTACGTCCGCTACTAGCAAATCCATCACTCGACGCAGAAGATGGAAAAATACCATCGAAAACTGCCAAGGTTATAATAGTTTGGGATTTTTAATTAGTTTCAGTTTTTATTAAGTTTTAACTTTTTGTTTTTCAATTCAGTTAGTTTTAGTTAGCTTTGTGAGCAGGTTTGCTAGTTTTTATTTTTTTGGAAAATGTTTAGTTTTAGTTTAGTTTTTATTAGTTTCAGTCTTAGTTTTAGTTTTTTGGGGGATTTTTTTTCGTAAATTAAACGTATTTGTCTGGTGTGACGTTCAAAATCATCAGAAAGTCACTCAGAGTAAAACTGGTAGAGTGAAGAAAACAGATTAAATAGAAATAGATTTCACATCAACTCAAAAGGCTGATGTATTAAATAAATTTACAAAGACTAAAACTACGGATGTTTTTGCAATAATTTTAGTTAGTTTTGTAGAGACAATAGTTTCAGTTAGTTATAGTTTTTTGAAAAACTGTCATTTTTATTTTCATTTCAGTTAACGAAAATGTTTTTTTCAATTTTAGTTTTAGTTTTTTCATTAGTTTTAGTTAATTAGAATAACCGCAGGGTCAGGGTTAAGCTGTTTCGTTGACATACAGTACGACTGCAAAAAAAAAAAAAAAAAAAAAATGCAGGGGAAGAAGAAGGAGAAGAAAACTGTTTTAGCTTTAGAAGAAAGGCTGTGTGTGTTGGGTGGTTGTAAACAACTACATAGCAGCGCATTATCACCATCCACCGTAGTCTAAAAACGACTTCAGGTCACGGAAGTGAACTCTAAACACGGCACTGCCAACTAGTGGATGAACTGGCTCAACAACCATAGCAATGTACAGGATGAATGGAAGTATGAAAGCAGTGACGCATGTCTAAGTTTAAAATGGACATCACTGTATATGTATGTAAGGGTACTTTTTTTTTTTTACCAAGGTAGAAATCAGTTTCTAATGGAGGGTGGCCAGACTGACTTCCCATGTATTTCATACATGGCGTTAGGCTGGCTTGCCAGGCTAGCATAAAAGGACCTTTAGGCCTTTGAATCCTGTGCATGTTATTAGGCTTCTGCTCTTAATGAAATGTGTTCATCTCTACATCCACAAGGTCTGTTTGGATACTTTTTGAGATCTAGTAAAGGGACACCTGTGAGATTTGTTGAGATGTGTAAATATCAATATGTGTCTGTCTCAGTTAAGGGTCTGGACAGTTGGAAGTGTTGGTTCATCGGCTATATAGGTCACAGTGGTGCACCAACCACTGTCCCAAAGGCACCTCTGAATACACTCATCCAACATTATCTCTGCAAAGTGAAGCAGTGCTAATTTAGGGGTTTTGGTCCAGACAGGTCAGGAGTTGTGAACTATGGATCTGTCCCAATACACCCCCCTAGCCCTACTTTATATAGCCCTACCCCTAAATTTTGTGCGTTCCAGTGAGGGTAGTGGTGTCCCAATTCCTCTTTGCGTGTAGGGGTAGTGGACATAACGAGGAGTATGAATCTAGCCCTTCAGAACGAGGGATTTCAGATGCTGACTTGCAGAGGAAGGGCCAGAGAAAATTCCCCAGTGAGCTTTATGTCATCATTTGCCTACTGAATTTTATTATGATTATGTTTTATCTTATGTTTCACTGTAGCACTTTGGTCAACTTTGTTGTTTTAAAAGTGCATTATAAATAAAGTTGCTATTGCTATTAACCTGTACTTCTCATTCCTGGGATTACTTTACTCATTGTTGGGACTACTTCCGTCATTCTTAGGACTATTTTACTGGTTCCTATGACAATTTTTCTAATTTCTAGGCCAACCTTTCACATTCCTAGAATTACTTTACTAATTCATAGGACCATTTTGTTAATTCTTATGATAACTTTACTCATTTCTAGGACTATTTGACATTCCTGGAATTATCGTGCTCATCTCTAGGACTATTCTATTGTTGCTAGGGCTGTTTTGATCATTCCCAGGATTATTTTACTCATTAATAAGACCACTTTACTCATTCCTAGGACTGTTTTACTAATTCTTTGGGGAAATTCACTCATTCCTAGGATTACTTTATTTATTCCTCAATTAACTGGGCTGCTATTCTCTGGTTTTCACAGAAAGGAATGTTTTTTTGTTGTTGTTTATAGAAGGAGATAAGTTACATTTTTTTACTGTGTTCTTGGTGAATTTACTCTGACATAGTAACACATCTTTATTCTGCAGTAATTTCAAATGTCTCAGCTTTCTGTAGGGACCAAGATTGTACATACAACCCTATAGTTGTGAAGATATACTTCATTTATTGTGGGTACATCATTCCAGACAGGATGCAGACATAACAGACATCATGTTCAAGAGGTTAATGAATAAAAGTCATATAAATGAGTCTGTTAAAGATAGCTTTGTATATGGATGTAGTATGTGGTGTTTTTCTGTTACATGGGTAGAAAAAGAATAAAGAGATGCTTACAGTAGTGGTTAGCGATGTAGTAAGGGATGTAGACTTTCCCATCGGTGTATTTCAACCACAGACATCCTCTGGTGGTGCAAGGGTCAGCATTTCTGTCGGCGTCAGGCTTGACAGCGATGTCCCCTCCCGATCAGGGCGGGTTCATCAAAGTCAGGGGCTGCAAAACCAGATGAGTCAGGTTAGAAAAACACAGCACGTCAGAAATAACTATATAATAAACAATTTTTTTGTCTTGGTTAGTTTTTCATACAGCATATACAGTATTTTGAAGTGAATCTGAACATCTGTGAATGTGAAGTTGAGTATGATAGCGTCATTCTCACAGTCTGATCATTTAACTTGCTGTAATGGACATAATGATTGATCAGAAACTTACTGCGGTCTCTGTTGGCCCTCTCCAGCAGATCGCTAACAGACAGCTCCCTGGATGTGTCCTCCTCAATGGCAGCCACCTCTGCACAGCACAATGAGCGACTAACCATCAGTTTTAATGTACATACTTGTTCACATCACAAATCAGGAAGTTTAGTTCAACTCATCATCCGAAAGCACAAAGCAGGACATTCAGAGAAAATTCTGCTTGTAATTACACCATCAAAGAGTAGTTATAAGTCCGTCTTACCTTCCTGTACTCCACCACAGCAACATGTGAAGACAAGGAGGAGAAAAATTCAGATTTCATATCAGCTGAAGCATCAAGTTTACATCTTTCAGAAAAATCACTTCACATTTGTTCAAAGGAAATAAAAACTTCTACGTCTCTCTTATAGTTGTGTAATACATTAATGATAATATTTACAGTCAATTTGAATATATTTAAAGGTAAAGGTGGAGCGCTCACTGGATCAAAGCCGTGAAACAGGTAATGGCTAGTGAACAGCAAAATCTCAGGTGCTCATCAAACTTGTGGGGCCAAAAGCTTTGTAAAAAACAGAAGTTGTTGAGGCGCTCTAGACTTGCTGATACATATTTTAATTACATCAGTACACGTACTATACGTGTTTCGGTCTTTCAGGTTTCATCAGGGTTAACACGAGCACAGGTGCAAACTCCCTTAAACAGATGGGATAAGAAAGGGGAAAAAAAGAGAAAAACTTTGCAATGGTATGTAACACATGCTTCAATATAGAATATCTAAGTCTTAGTTCAAAGAGATTATATATTACAAAATGATTCAATGTAATTAAAATATGTATCAGCAAGTCTAGAGTGCCTAAACTTCTTCTGTTTTTTTAATGTATTTAACTTCTTTTTATCTTTATATATTCCACAAGTTTTTCTCAAGGGATTAACCCCTTACACCTGAACTTATTTACAATTTTTTTTAAAAAAAAGGAAATAAATGCATGAATTAAAAAAAGAAATGGGAAAAGAAAAACAAAAAGAGAGTGGAACAAAATAAAGATACTAGAAAGTAATAATGAACAAAGGTCAGAAATAAATAACATAAAAGAAATACATGAATAAGACTGAATAAAATCAAATAAATCAAATAATTAGATAAAAAGAAATTAAAATCTGTGACAACGGGCATCAAAGGGTTAAAAAAGTGTTTTTAATTATTTTAGTTTAGGTTTTTATCTTAAATATTAGGCGTTAACTCATCAGGATAACTTGTCAACAGATAGATTAATCTATATAGTTTAATTTATTTGATTACATCAACTATCACCTTAAAGGAGTCATCACCCGGAAATCCCACTTTTTCATGTTAAAACCTGTGTATTGGGGTAGGAATTGAGTAAAAAAAGTGCCAGAAACTCCTGAAAGTGAAAGTGGCTTCATTTTTCAGCTTGAGCTCTCTCTTCATCCCAGAATCGGCCACAAGAGCGCGCACTCCACAGCACGCGATTTGGACCCGCCTCTGGCGTTGACGTCAACCGCCTCGGCCTGCTAAGCTAGCCTCTTTAGCGCCACCTAAAAGCAGCTGATTACCTGCCACGGAGGAGTTATGACCAACTGTTATGATGTGAACTAGAGAGGCTGCGAGCGAGCTGCTAAGCTAGCGTCTTTGTTATGAGCTCTGCTTTTCACCGGCTCCTGCACAGAAGCGTGTCCGCCTTACAGCTGCTCGTGGTCGGCCTGAGTGTTGCAAGTCACACTGCGTCTCCTGCTGTGGCAAAAGCCAGCAGACGCCCAGCTTTGTGGATGCCTGTCATAGTGTCTGAGCCCCAAATATGAATCCATCCTCATTCAAGGCGCAAAGGCATGGTTAACTGGCTCCCTGTATTGAAAATGCCCGTATAAGCGTTTCTCACCGAGATATTGCGTTTGGGGGATTTCGCTGCTGCTTTCAGGAAAGACCCAGAGCTGCTTCCAACCCTCGTGCCCTTCATATTTTTGACACTAGCTACCATCTACACTTGGAATGTCCAAGATCTGATGTTCAGAAATAAAGTTATGAGCTCTGCTTTTTCACCGGCTCCTGCACAGAAGCGTGTCCGCCTTACAGATGCTCGTGGTCGGCCTGAGTGGACAGAAGGGACAGCACGACCATGTAGCAGTGGATTATATTTATCAGTGAGGATGTGCAGTCGGTAAGTGTTGCTGCTTGTGTAACTTATTATCTTTTGTGTCAGAGACCAGTAAACGGTGGTTGACGAGCGGACAAGCTGCTAATGTGGCTACAGAAGCCAACACTGTTTGGTTAACTTCACGTCAGACGTCCGCTCCTTATATTCATCAGAGTCCAGCCCTTTTACTCCGCGGATCCTCTCCATCAACCGTACCGTTACGTTTTTATCAAGTTTTTCTCTGTTGGGACATCATTTCCTTCACCTGCTCTGTCCTGATAAAACTTGGCTTTGACGTTTGCCTCGTGAACGCGCTTACAGACAGCTCTAACTCTCGTACGTGTTCTCGCGACAAACATAAGTTGGGGATAAAAAGAGGTTAAAATGAGCTCATTAAATTTTCGTCCACCCAACTATAATTAAAAATTCATTTGAAGATAGTTTAAGAAGGATTGTGTATGTAAAACACTAGGTTATGACACCTTTAAGCTTTGAGAAGGCCCACTAACTGCCTGGAAGACCCAACATTAAAATCAGTATCATTTGGTTTTAATTTCAGAGTCTTTGCATCTTTCTCATTTCTTGTATTTCCTTCTGAACAGTCTAAACTTTGGCCGAACATGTCAGGGATCATTACTGCCATATCTATCGCTGGAAACTTCTACCTCAGCCCAGGAGGAGGAAACCAGCAGCAGAGCCACGAGAGACCAAGAGAAGATCAACATTGTTGCAGCAGACCTGAGAAAATACAGGCAACTTCAAAGTTCAAGAAAAAACTTCGGTCTCATTAGAAATGAAAAGTTCAAACTGTCAACAGCAGTTGAGGTTTAAAATCTCCGGAAAGCTCTGATCTGATGGATGGTGATGTGTGTGTGAAGCTGCGATGGATGTGAAGATCTTACCTGAGAATCAGCGTCCCTTTCTGTGCCTCAGGGCCAGTTTTTATACTGCTCCATATCTCCAAGGACAAAGCCAGTACAAAAGATCAAACAGAACAGATATTTTTATCATAGTACACAGAAAGTGTGTGATTACGTGCAGCGTGTTTGAACAGGTGATGCTGAGCAGGTGGACGGCCTCAGAGGGCAGCAGCAACTTTCTGTGAACAACTTTGTTCCAGTTCATCTAAGCTACAGTCTTTGTTGTTGCATTAAACTCGTATAAATTGTTCAGATTTCCATATTTTGGAGGAATTTTTCTTCAGCTGAAAAAATTTCCCAGTAACAATTCCCAGTCTTTCCATGTTTGACAGTCTTTCCATGTCAAACATTTGCCAGTTACTATTTTTCCAAGCTGCTTCTAACGTTTTTAAAGATCTTTTTATGGAACAACAGGGCTAACTCAGAGGAGAACGCCTCTGTGATAAATGAGTAAATTGATAGTCTTCTGTAATCTGTGTTTCCACTTCACGCGTCCAGTTTAGATTACATCCTCAGATATTTCTGCTTTCTATTCATGTTGGACGCCATCAATGCTGTCCTTGGTAGTTATGGAGACATACAGCTGATCTCAGGCGTCATGAAGACAGTTTTCCAAACTTAGGTTTAGGTTTAGGTTTATTTTTCTGTACACATATCACACAAGATACAGTACAAGGAGGGGAACGAAGCCCATTTGGGCTTATACAGAGTTCCAACTCCTGATTACAACCAAACATAATGGCATGCACACTGAGCAGCAACATAAGAACATCAAAATAGTATTCTGTAGGAGCAATATAGCTTATCAAGGTAAACTAGTTTAACAATAATTGGAAAGTAATAGCGGAACAGTGAAACCAAGACAGAAAAAATATTGATACCTGGGCAGTAGACAAAATGAAGCAAAAATTAAATATACGTGCGGTGCAGGGATAATGTATAACAGTACTTCAGTCAATCATTCCCAACACTGCATATCCAATTCAGGGCCGCAAAGGCCGTCAAAACCCATCCCAGCCATCACCAGGCAGGGAGCGGGGTACACCACATACAGGCTGCCAGGCTAAGCGGAAATATAGGACTGAAATATACAACCTACTGTGGGGTCAATGTATTGATGGTTT
The DNA here is from genome assembly GCA_023101725.1 of Atherinomorus stipes. Classification (NCBI taxonomy): domain Eukaryota; kingdom Metazoa; phylum Chordata; class Actinopteri; order Atheriniformes; family Atherinidae; genus Atherinomorus; species Atherinomorus stipes. Next base: position 15,741 of record JALJCO010008815.1, on the reverse strand, counting down.
GTAGTCATAAGCCAACTAGAAATTCTTTCAGCTGCTTTTTGAACACACCTGGTGCGGAAATAGACCTTAAAGACAGACTTAATTCACTCCAGAGCTGAGGGCCCCTAAAGCTGAGGTCAGTTTGATGACCTGAAGTTCTAGAGAACGGACGGACAAAATTAATTTCTCTGTGCCTTGTATATTGAGAGTGAACATCAGCGATGAAGGTGAAAAAGTTATGTAGTGTGGCCGGGAAGTCTTCCCTCTTATTAATAAACTTGTGGATGAACAAACATGTTTGATAGACATTGATTTTCGCAATTGACAGAAGTGAATATTTACTGAACAAAGGTGCCGAAGGTGCATATTTAGTGGAACGGGAGATCAAACGTAAAAATTTTTTCTGAATTTTAAGGATTTTATCAAGATAGGTAGAACAAGTCTTCCCCCAGACTATGTTACAGTAATTCATAAAGGGAAACAAAAAACTATAGTATAAAGTTAGATGAGCTGACGGGTGAATCAAAGGAAAAATTGTTCTCAAAATATTCAGCATCTTTGAGGATCTTGAGCAGACTAGGTCAACATGTTGAGACCAAGTTAGCCCCTCATCAATCATTACTCCCAAGAATTTAGTTGAAGCCACTTGATGGACCACAGCTCCATCAATTTCAATATGGGCATATTCTCTGGAGTAAGATTTATTGACATTATGAAAGATAATGAAACTACATTTTTTTACATTAAGAGTGAGCTTATTTGTTTGAAACCACTTAGATAGAATCAATAATTCATCATTAACATGTTGCATCAAGGTGCCAAAATCCTCATGTGTTGCTATAAGGTTGGTGTCATCAGCAAATAGAAAGGGAAGAAAATGCTCACAGATGGCAGCTAAATCATTAATATATATTAAAAACAATAAAGGACCTAAAATGGAACCCTGAGGAACACCAAATGAAACTGTCAATGTTTTAGAGGAGATACCATTAAAACATACAAATTGTTCTCTATTGGATAGGTAATTACGGAACCAGATTAGAGCAGTATCCTCCACTCCATCCCTATTTAGCTTAGAGATCAGAATATCATGGGAAACTGAATCAAAAGCTTTACTTAAGTCTAAAAAAACTCCAATGGCAAATTTTTTATCATCAAGGGCATTGGATATATAATTTACGAGCTGTATTAATGCATGTTCCGTGGAGTATTTTTTACGGAATCCGTATTGGTGTTTGTATAAAATGTTGTTATTAATTAGATGATTATTTAGTCTCTCATAAACTAGTTTTTCTAGTATTTTAGAGATACAGGGCAAAATGGATATTGGACGATAGTTACCAAATTCCATCACCTCACCTGATTTGAAAATAGGGATAACTTTCGCAATTTTAAGGTCTTGGGGAATGATGCCGGATTGAAGTGATAAGGAAAGGATATGAGTAAGAGGTTTGATTATGTAATCAATTGTCTCCTTAATGAGGTTACTCTTAATATAATCATGTCCAGGGGCTGTATTTTTTAGAGACAGAATTATATCTCGGACCTCCTGCAGAGTTGGAGCTTCCAGATTTAAGAGTGGAACAAACTGCCCATTGATCTGGGTACATGGGTCGGTATCTATGTCCTTGATGCCATGTGCCAAATCAGAACCAATATTAGCAAAAAAAAAGTTAAAGCCATCAGCTATTTCATATGGGTTTGAAAGGTACCCATTATAACCTTTCATCTCTACAGGTACAGCTGTAGCCTTCCTTTTACGATGCATAACTTGATTAATAATTTTCCAGGTTGATTTTAAATCATTAGATGCTTGATTAAATTGGTCAGCATAAAACTTTTTTTTAGTCTTCTTTACGGAAGCTGTAAATTGGTTTCTGTATTTTTTGTAGGTTTCAATATTATAAGGAGTAGGTTTAATAATGGATTTTCTATATAATTTGTTTTTCTTTCTAGATTGCTTCCTTAGCTCGTCCGTAATCCAAGGTTTCTCTCTAGTTGTTTTAGATTTTATAGCCACCAAAGGAAAGCTGGACTCAAAAGCAGACTTGAAGAGTGTTAAAAATATATCATAGGCTTTATTTACATCCTGCTGCACCAGGACCTTTTCCCATATAATAGAGCTGATGACTGATTTGAAAGTTTCAACATTTTTTTGTGTAAATTTGCGAGTTTTTGTTCGCACGGTATCCAGATTCTTGTTTGAAACTTCAACATTTGTCTGTATGATTTGAAATACTGGGAAGTGATCGGACACATCACACCATAATAAACCAGAAGAGATTTCATAATCCAAGGAATTAAACAGAATATTATCAATAAGGGAAGCAGAAGAAGTAGTGACTCTGGAAGGCCTGGTAATTAAAGGATAAAAATTTGCAGAGTACAAGGTATTCAGAAAATCATGAGTGGCAGTGAGATCATCTTTGAGAAGATTCAAATTATAATCACCATGTAAAAAGCACAGCTTATGTTCTTTTGATATAATTTCTATAGTTGAGTCGAGTGCATCAATGAAAGTTTTTATATCAGAATCAGGCGGTCTATATATGCATCCAATCACAATACTTTTTCCATTAAACTGAGGACATAAAGGAATTTCAATGAATAATGATTCCACTCGTGTAGAATTAAAATCAATACTTAAGTCCTTTCTGTGAATGAATTTATAGGAGTCAGACACATATAATGCAACTCCTCCTCCTCTTTTGTCTTCTCTACAGGAATGAATAGCATTGTAGTGTGGCAAAGAATAAAGATACGAGGTGTCATTGTAAAGCCATGTTTCTGTGAATGCAAGAGCTTTGAAAGAATGTGACAAGGTTGATAAGAAGGTTTTAAGGTTGTCAAAGTTTTCTTTGAAGCTACGTGCATTCACATGAATCGTGGAGAAAATAAATTTGTCAGTGTAATGTGTAATATTTGAGCAAGACAAGAGATTAAACTGCTGTTCAGTGTAATATTCGCACGACAAATGAACAGAATTTAAGTTAGCATCATTAGTGTCAGGAATAAAGGATGTTTCATATATACCAATGCTGTCCACATTCCATTCAAAAGAGTTCAGAGCTGGTGAGTCTACAGCTAGAGAAATAGTTTTCCCACCACTTATTGTGGAACTAGAGTCAGTTGATGCCAGTTAGGTAAGCCTAGTAATAGAAATACCTTGAAAGGATGTCATCACACAAGACGACTCACGTTCTTCCAGCATAGTAGGCGCAGTTCCTCGGAGAAGCTTATCTATCCACTCAAGCTTCATTTGAATTTGTCCAGCTGGTTTAATTCCCGTATCACCAAAATTTTCACATCCTCTGGTTGTAATCCATTCGTCTTGATCCACACTTTGCAGTTTCGAATCCATGTCGACTGAATCTTCCCGTTCTTTCGCAGTAATCGTGCCTCCTTTGCGATCTCCGCATTCTTTTTGGTGAGATGTTCGTTCAGATAAACTTTCGTTCCCTTCAATTTCACCCCCTGCCTCAACAGCGCAACTTTGTGTTTACGATTCACAAAGCGCAATAAGATGGCAGGAGGCCCCAAGGACTTGGGATCACGCTTCTTGGGCAGCAAGTAACATGCAGACAGACTGCTGCTCTGAACTTCGATGTCTTTGCTCTCAAGGAAAGAGATGACCTGTTGTTCCAAAGATTTAGACTCTTCTTCCAGGGGGTTCTCATTAAGGGCTCCTGCCCCTGGGTCCGCCACCCTCGCATAGGAACGATGTTTCGTTTCCAAGCCGGTTATGATGAGGTCGTCCACTCTTGTAAGCTGTTCGAGATCCTCTATTCTTTTCTCCAGCAGGACAATTTTCTCGTCTTTTTTTACAAGTAACTCTTTGAGCGACTGAATGTCAGCCGACAGTTTTTCATTCAGCGCCATCAGGTTTTCCTGCTTGGTTACATTCCTCAATGTTTCGTTAATCTGTTCCAGTTGTTCCTCCAGTCTCTTCATTTGAGCCATCGTTGGGCCCCCCATAGTAGTACCACTTCAGAGAAGGTTTTTCTACCAGACAATGAGGTTAGTTTAAGGCAAAGTAGCTGAAAATGCCAGATTTTCGCCACTCTGCTTTGGGCTGCGTGAGCTGCATGCCGCCATCTTAGAATGAATTATCAACGTGCACTCTTTTGGTCTTCTCAAACAATCTCTTATTTTTTTAAGGCATTGGTGGGATATGTGCCTACAGCCATTACATTGCTGAATTCCCACTGGTTTATAGATGAAACAGCGATGCAAACGTACTGCATCATCTGTACTTGCTGTAGCACTTCACAGCCAAAACACTTGATACCAGAGGTCACCGCGAGGAGCAGTATGCAGTGCTTGGGCATGGGCTCTATGCACAACTCCACTACTTCCTGAACTTAAGGCAGCTCCTTTGTTTCCTGTCTTTCATTGTTGGACGATTTGATTATTCGAGGTCTGACCTCACTTACCTCAGCTTTTACGACATGCGTGCTTATCACTGTGCAACTGGGAGGAAAAATCATATAAGAGTGTGTTCACACCAGGATAGTCCGCCAGACTCGGTCCGATTGGGTACTCAGCTCAGTTGGTGGGTGGGGGTGATCTCCCGAACCGAGATCGTGTTCACGCTGCACTTTAGCCAAACGAGCCAGAGTCTTGTTGGCTGAGCTGCCACTTCTTCAAAGTATGTCACATATATTATATGATGTTGACGGGTTTTTTTTGTTTTTGGTTGGTTGTTTTACTTTAGTGCGGTACTGATCTACAGTACTGCATGCAGGCATCACAGAGCCTCCATTTCACGACTAATTACTTTAAAAGCTGCAGTATTTCTGTGGGTACTTACCAGGAACAGGGATGGTTTCTTTTGACCACATATCAGAACTGTGGAACAGTTTGCCTCTCCACATCAGAGCTGACCAGTCTCTCTCAGGTTTTAAGTCCATGCTCAAGACCCACTTCTTTTCACTGGCTTTCAAGACGCAGTTGAGCTTGACAGTGTTTGTTTCAATGTTTTTTTATTTTTTATGATTTTTATCATGATTTTATATAATTTGATTTTGACTTTTACTATTTTTATTGTGCCTTTTGTTCAGCACTTTGGGCGGCATTAGTTGTTGTAAATGTGCTTTATAAATAAAGTTGAACTTGAACTTGATCATGAACATGTCGTCATCGCTCCAGGTTTGACCACGATAAGATGTCCTGCAGGTGTGTTTGTTTTGGTAGCGTTTACTAACAATGTCCAACGTTTATAATATAAACCATAATATTAACCCACAATGCCATGCTGGACATGCAGTGTGGCAGTTGTAGTCCACTTCCTGCATTTAGTCCGCTTTAATCATACCGAGACCTGCGTTTGTGGGCGGACTGAGTCTGCTTGTTTGGTCCAAATCAGAGTGCTTATGCACATTCACAATACCCCAAACCAAATGGACTTTCCAAGCAAACGGATCCTGATTCGAAACAAAAAGGCTGGTGTGAATGTGCCCTAAATGCTGGTAGTTTAGGGACAAGTTCTGAGAGACGCTCTTCAAAATAACCCACTATTGTGTTAACCTCTGACCTTATATTCATCAAGGGCCCTGGCTACTTGGCCACTGGGACGTCCCTTTGGCTGACTGGTAAGTGTGCACGGCTCTACCCGGAAGTCTGGGGATCGAATCCTGGGTCCTCCTTGCATACTTTGTCACATACGCATGAGCACGTCTAACATCCAAGCCGGTATTTTGCTCCACACACGTGGCATGTTACATTGGGAACGTATGGGTGCCATGATGCATACACGAACGCATTGCCAGGAGTAAGTATATTCCAGCCCTTAAGCCGCCTATCTTTGTTCGTTCCTGTTCACTTCAGCATATCTTGATTAGCATTTAGCTTGGCGGTCAATCATTTTCCCCGAGGCTCCGAACTGTCCTGTCTTTGACCATGTTAGTATTTTCCGGGGAGTGATGACACACGTGACACAGCAAGAGGACAACGGTGGGAAACGCCCTACTGGTTTCACTTCAGACGTAAGAAGATACTATGTCCATTTTTTTTTTAGTCTTCAGCTTGAACAGGAGCTTTGGGTTCCTTGGGATTGTGACACCAAGATAGACCAAGTGTTATGTTGTCATTCTAAATGGTAAGTTGGCAAAGAAATCTGTGTTGTGGTAATTCAGGGTCATACATAAACTTTTCTCCCAGTCTGTGGTGAATCTTGAGAGTTTGCCGAATCATCCTATCAGCTCCAAGAGGGAGGAGACTGATGTTGTGTCTGATAAAGTCAAGACCATATCGTCCACGTACAGGCCTTTAGTACCAAAGTATATTCCAGTGTTTATTATCTCAGTGGTCTGCAGGCTGCTTCTGATGCCGATGGCCAGGGGCTAATGCGAGACCGAAGAGCAAGAGGGCAAGGCAACAAGCTTTCCTTGTGCCTCGATACAACAAGAACAGAGGGAATCTGTCAAGATTGGTCAGGAAAAAGGAATTTGAAGAAGCAAAAAGCATCTGGATCAAAGCTGTAATCCTCTAACCAAAGCCAAACTTTCTAAGAGTTGCGAACATGTATCTCCATTCAGTTTGATCAAATACCTGATGGGCATCCAGAAATACAACTGATAAGTTTGATACATCATTAGTATACACAACGTTTAAGGACCAACTATTTCTGGGCCAAACTGTACATTTCCTTCTGTCCCATAATTGAGAATAGAATAGAATAGAGTCCTTTCAGCGTCATTTTACAACTGAATTGTAGAATGCTTTCTGTTACGAGTACACATGCACCAGGACAATGAATCTGAACTGAGCTTTGCAGCTGAAATCTTCTCGTCTCTCCTTCAGGATAAAGATGCAGGTTTCAGAACTTGCTGTATTTCCTTTATGTAAGTGTGCTGTGTGATAACAAAGTTTGACTTTAAACACTGTTCAAACCGCACTTATCAGTGCAGGACATGCACACTGCTGCTGTAACCCACACCCATTCACCGTGAGAAAATCTGCCACAATGCTGGAAGCATGCAGTCAGAAACAAACCCTTCATGTCCGGCTCAGATGGTTTGCTGTGTAAGTCATTAAATCGAGTTTTCATTCATGGATGATTTGTAAAGTGGTTGCGAATGGACAAAAACAGCATCAACCTCAAGCCTTTTCTACACATTCACTACATCACATTTCTGAAGAGAAGTTACTGTAAAACATCAGCTGTGCTTCTCACGAGTCTTCAGTTTGACATGAAGGCATGCTCTTCCTCCCCGACCAAAAATACAGACTTCATTACTGGAAAAACATTGTGATATTCCATTAAAATGGAAAATCAAAATTTAAAGGGAGTAAAGGTAATTTTTCCCCACTAGGTGTGCTGCAGGTCACTGTGTGTAGACACCAAAGCAAAGTATGTCATGATTGACTGTTTTTGTCAGTTTCATACTCTATGAAAAGCGAGCATCTTTTTCTCTGGTTCTGGAGACAACTGGGCGACCTGGATTATTGCACAACTGGTTGGACATTTGAGCTGTTTATATGATGGACGTCGAGACAAACTACCATAATATTCACAAACATGAGGCATCTAAATATGCGAACACGGCCTAATGTACACCACCTCCAGGCCACAAAGACTCAACATAAACTTGAAATTACTGGGTCAACTGTTCAATGAGCATACACATACCTAACAACAAGAGGAAGAAGTAATTTCCTCTACATAATGGCTGATTGTGACAAGAGTAAGATGGAAAAGTCTGGAAAACCTGTGGAACACCAGCAAATGTAATGCTGGGGGTCGTGTCTTACACAGTTTGGGAATCTCTGCCCAGACGATACTCTCACCGTTTGGACAAAACACAAAGCAAGAAACAGCAACTTCTGGGTCATGGAAATCCGACAAATGACTTTTTTTGATTGATTTTTTTCATTCATTCATTCATTCATTTTCTGTACCGCTTCTCCAATTCAGGGTCAGGGGGGGGGCGTTGCTGGAGCCTATCCCAGCTATGATCAGGCGAGAGGCAGGGTACACCCTGGACAGGTTGTCAGTCTGTCGCAGGGCAAACACAGAGAGACTGACAACCATCCATTCACACATTCACTCCTGGGGACAATTTAAGGTGATTAATTAACCTAACATGCATGTCTTTGGACGGTGGGAGGAAGCCGGAGTACCCGGAGAGAACCCACACAGGAAGGCCACTGTTGGAATTGTTCAAACCCCTCCCTAGCCGGGACTTGAACTAGCGACTTTCTTGTCAAACCATTCTTTGAAGAATAATGATTAATTATGCACTCATTGTTCCAGATAATAGTTTTGTGTGGGGAGATGTTCTGGGCAAAGCAAAGTTTAGCATCTGTAAGAACCTGTTGATGAAACTTGGATAGAACCAGAGCCAGCTTGTTGATATTGAAATTACTGTAAGAGAAAATGCAAACGATAACACAATAAAGTACCGCAAGTATTCAGGATAACTATTTCGCCTTGAAATTGAAGTTCGTTCCATAAAGGCCGAGACTTCCATACCTCCATCTCCTTAGGATCAGCTAAAATCTCCTTTCTTAAATGAAGGCTTTTATTTTTCCTTACAAAATGAATAAAAACATTAATTACATCCCTGCACAGGTGTTGTTGGATAAGAGAGAGTCGGTACACAAGCCATCCGATTTGCTTATAGAACTGCCCCTACAATATAAAGATCTCTTTGGAACCACATACTGAATATATTTTTGTTTTTTGTTTTTGTTTTAGGTGTAAAAACACATTTTTTGACAGGTATTTCACCTATGACTGTTTTCTCAGTATGAAGATTTAAAATTTCTTCTGATTGAGTTTCAAACCTGAAGCCATTGAAAAGTCATCAGCCGAAGAGCAGGTTTAATTGTCTCACCTGTCTGTTTGCACACGTCCGTACAGTAAGTCATGACCTTATTTGGTCATTTTGGTGTAAGCCCTGCAAAGTAGAACCTGCTGCATCCTTTCAAATTCGTGGTCTATGAACATGTTTGTGAATCTGACGAAGGATTTTTTTTTTTTAAAAAACTGCTTAAAGTGCATCTTTCATGTTCTTTATGATGGCAGAAAATCAATGAGAGTAACTGTTAGGTCTCTTGATTTGACATAAACCAGGAAGTGTTTCTTTAAAAGAGAGGGGGAGGATAAAACTCTCCTTCACAAACACAAACGCAGTTTTGGAAACACGCGACCTCTGACGTCAGAGTAGGTGAAGTCAGATGACTTCCACAGCTGACCAATGCAAAAAAACAATAACCAATAAACGGCGAGACAACAGCGGATTAGCAGCTAGACAACATCTTTTTTAACATCCGTTAAGGATGTAGTAGTAATCGATACAAAGATAAATCTGGATATTATTCCCTGACAGTTAGGGCTGGGAAAAAATATCGATATACTGAAATATCGTGATATTTTCATATGCTGATATCATATCCATATTAAAAATGTGGTATCGATCTATTTTACAAATGAAATCTCGCAAGATTTCGTTGTTCAGTCAAGAAATCTCGCGGGTTTTCGTGAAATCTCGTGAGATTTCACCGTTATCTTGCGAAATTTCGTGAGATTTCATTGGTAAAATAGATCGATATTGCATTTTAGAATATCTATATATAATCTGCATATGAAAATATCGCGATATTTCAGTGTATCGATTTTTTTTCCCAGCCCTACTGACAATCAGTATTACCGTTTCAGATTGTAATTATGGTAAAACCGTGATTATCATACTTTGAAAAACTCTCAGTGATGCTGCTCATAGCCAGGAAAAGCAGCAGCAGTCCCTCTGACACAGTTTGCATGTTTGGGCTCTGAAAACATGGCAGAAGGCACCACATGGAAGCTCTGCAGATTTTTTTCCCTTCTGAATGTCTAAAGTCTGGATGTATTCTGGATTTTTTTAAGGATGCTGGGAGGAAACTTTTTAATTTAGGGTATTATTTTAATGTTTCTGCCACATTTAATATGGTAGTGTTGCTGTGATATGAACATGTGATTTCTACTAGTGTCCTTTCTGGACAAGTTCTTCTGAAATCTGTAAGAAGATCAAGTCTTGAGCTCTGAATGTGAAGGAAAGTATTCTTGGTTCTTATCTACAATATTGCATAAAGCGAGGAACCCTATTATGGTCATAAGATGCATCTTTAATGCACATTTAAATGTTTGATATTTACATGTTATGCCAACAGAAATCTGTTGTGCTTGTTACTATTTTTTTAATTGAAACTTTGTGAAAAGGTTTTAGCGTGTATATAAGAACGTTTTGAACATTTTGAGTAGATTTCACCAATACCGCGATAATCATTAACCGTGATAATTTTGGACACAATAACTCTGACATTAAATTTTTACATTACTTGCCTAACATCCGTATTCTTTCTTAACTTAACCTCTACAGCTGAGTCTGAACTCTCCCGGCCAGCACATTCTTGATCGCCGCCAGAAACATCCTCTTCTTCTTGGACTGACTCGGCCACAGCAGGGTCCTGTTAGCATAGCTTGAGCTTAGCTTTAGCCGGCGCAGCTGCTAGAGCCTCTGCCAGTGTGGCCGGAGGTTGTGTCCCTCATGGCCACTATATGGCACTGTGCCAGTCTGGTAACTATTTTGATTAGTGGGCGGCACTGTGCGCCCCTTTAAAAGTGGATGTGGTTGGCTGATCGGCCTCTTCCTTTGATCTTTCGTGGTGTTTGGCCACTGGCAAGGTGCCATCTTCCCTGTGCGGATCGCTGTTTGAGTCGGTGTGTGTGCTGCTAGATGTCCGCTCCGGTACGTTGGGTGCTTTCATTGTTTTGCCGTTTTATTCAGCTCCAAACTGATCCTTGTGCCTGTTGTAGATCACAGCTGGAATGAGCTGCTACTTTTGGGAGTTCCCTTTGCACACTTTCCGGGGCAGTGCTTATGCCAACAAAGTGGTATGTGGGAATTTTATTTATTTATTTATTTAAGCCCGAAATAAGTCTTAATTAAATCATTTTTCCCCTCTTAGTGGTGTACGATGTTGGGCCATAACCACCACTTCTTGGCTCTCCTTATCTTTGCCTGCTGGTTCAGTACGCACCGCTGTAGCGGCGGTGTTGACTGGCTGGAGTCATTGTGAAGGACGCTTCTTGCTTTAATGGATTTAGTTCTCTACGTTTATTGAGTTGCTTAGATTTTCTGTTTTCTTTTTGCATGATTATTTACCTTGCATGTTTTTGATTTCCCATCAGTGTGTGGCATCGTGGTTATTTTATTAATTGTTTGTTTCTTTGTTCTGTCAGGTGCTGTGGGCCGAAGCCGGCAGTTCAACCCCTGGTGGTGGTGATTCACGCATTCCCCCCTTTGTTTTTGTTGTTTTGCTGTGGTTGTGTGCGTATGTGAGTGGTAACACAGGTGGGAGTGTGAAGATCTTTTTACCCTTTTTTGGTTGTTTGTTCTGCCGCACGCCCTGACATAATTCCCCTTTTTTAGCTACAGTGCTGATTTTTATTCTTGTGAACAAATAAAAACTTTTTTTCCCCCTCCCCTTTCCTCCCCCACTCTATTGTATCACCCCTAAACCCTACTTCAAACAACCCACAACTTTACCCCCGTCAACACTCCCCCATCCCATCCTCCTCCCGCCCCTCCTGTATAGCCAGTTAGTCCCCGCACATCCGCCCCCAGTGTCCATGCCCCCCCCCCCTCCAAACCCAAGCCTGCACTCCCACCCAGGCCACGACACGCACACATCCCCCAACCCCGCCAGAGCCACCACCCACCCACACACATCCCTCCACCCACCCAGCCGCCCCGCATCCGATCCCCCCACAGATCCACCCCCGCTCCCCCACCCAAACCTCCCCCAACCCGACACACACAAACCCCACCAATGCACCACCACCCCCACACCCAAACACCCATCCCCCATGCACCCCCCACCCACCCACCCATCTCCACACACCCCCACAGGCAACCACACACACACACAACCGCATTCACGCCCCCCTCCAGTCACACACCCACCCACACTCACCAAGGACGGGGACCACGGGGCCACCAGCCCCCCCCCCACGCCACAAGTCCACCGCCCCCAGACCCCGGACCACGCGAGACCAACCCGCACGAGACCACCCGCGCAGGCCAGCCCCAACCGACACAGCGGCCGGGCGGGACAGGCACCCGGCGTGGAAAAGACCCGGCCACCCCGCAACCCCCCACCTCCACACACTAGAGCTGAACGATATGGACAAAACCCCACACCCCGACATCCACGCTAGACACCCCAACACTGACACGACACGACATGACCACGGGTCCGCCGAAAACCAAGCACCTCGGCGGAAAGCGCAGCTCCGTCCGCGACCCCCAGAGTCCCACACGCAGGACAAGCACAGGGGAAATCCACATCCCCCACATAGCCGCTCCCGCGACACCAACATCCCGGATGTCCACATCCCGACACAGACATGACAATGATACATCCCCCAGCCCCACCACACACACACCCCCACCAGCACACACACCCGCACGCACACAGCAGAGGCGCCCCGGCCCCCGGCGCAGTGACTAGACGTCACCAGGTCGTGAGGACCGGCCAAAACCAGAGGAGGCACGTCCCGCCGGCCCATTCCGCCCACAGCTCTGCTGCCGCGTCAGATCTGGACACTGTTTTCTCTGCTGCCTTTTCAGCACAAAATCCTGGGAAAAGCAAGGATTTCCGACCGCAGAGTAACTAGAAGAGGAAAGAAACTGTCGTCCCTCCAGACTGAGCTCACGTTTGGCTTCCAGGATGATTGATATCGGCCACTCGGTTGCTTTCAGTGGCTCGCGCGGACTTTTGTCCACATTTGGTCTCATAAAATATTTAAAAGCTGAGAGCCGTGTTGCTGTTAGCAGAGACATCTGTGGACAGAGTCAAAGGGAAAATGTCCCGCTGCTGTGTTTTGTTGAGGTGTAACGGAGCTGGTTGTCGGTGAAAGTAAACACACGGACGCAGTCGCTGTTCGGCGGACATTCATGTCCCAGATGATCCGCTGGAGCGGAGTCCGTCTCCTCTATATGGAGATTCATCAGCAACTGTCACTTAAACACACTGAAAACCTCAACATACTGTAATAAAATAATATCAATCAGATAAACAGGAACAGATTTTTTTTAAACTGTCTAAAGACCGTAGACCTCTAAAAGGTCTAAATGTGTGACACCAAGCATCTTGTACACGATTTAAGAATGAAAACTAACAGAGATGACTTGCAAAATACATTTTTTCTGTGTTATTTTCCACATTTTCCTGGTTCCACATATAGCTGTGGCCTTCAGTAGCTACTAAAGCTGTGATTAATGTCGTACTCAGAGTCACCTCCTCCTGCTGTGATCCATGTTTTGTTTCAGTAGAGTTGGGAGCGTGTGCCGAGCGCCACGTCACTTCCGGTCTGTTGCTGGGGCGCTAATTTCAGACGGAGTGACAGGGAAGCCCCGTTGGACTAGTATTTGTACATTTTTATATTGGGCCTTCTATCAGTGTGGCCCTTATACACTACAAGGCCTTCTACATATGTTTAAAATGAAAGTTGGCCAATAAGTATGATTTGCTGTATGTCCTAACTGCATTTCTTTCTTTGTTAACGTGTTTCAGTCTGAAGCTCTGCGTTGGATATGTTATGTCATCTCTTGCAGAAAATAAGCCAACAGATGTTCTGTCACTTCATTTTTCTTCTAATATAGCCCCTGTTAGAGATATATTCCTGCAGCTTTGGTTCAAAGAGATATAAAGTAAAGAGCTGATTCATTAAAAACGCACTTTCATCATCACAGTTACGATTGCTGTCTTACCTAAAAACACAGCATGCAACAGACTTGTGAAACATGTTTTCCTTTATTCTCATAAGCTTTCATGTCACAACATAAACCACACCAGCTTTGTTTCAGCATCCATCCGCCTCTAACTTGCCGTGTGATGAAACGTGGTTGCAGCAGACTGAACCACAGATTTTCTACTGTGCCACAGATTTGTACCGAACTCTTTCGATTTCTTATTCTAATCATTTTATCTTGTAGGTATAGCTGTGACTTTTCAAGACTGAGTGACCAGAGGCTCATAAGTGCAGGAGGCATCTTACCTGGAAACTAGGGATGTTCGATATTGGCATTTTTACTAATATCCGGTATTGATATTGTCTCGTAATTTACAAAATCTGGTATCAACCGATACTGATATATGCAGACAACTAAGAGGCTGTATCTCATATTTTGAGAGATAAAACTGTATTCTGCTTTGAAAGCAAAGATCCCAAAATCTCCTAAACTCAGCCAGAGGAGTTCATTTTGGACAATCTGGCTGCCAGGATAGCAGATACTAGCAGGCAGTAGCCAACATCTGGCTAATTATGTTTCTGACAGCTTGGTAACTTAACCAACAACTTAAAACCAGACATATTACAGTTTTTTCACTTTGCTTAGGTACAAATATTAAGGAAAGATTACAACTGGACAAACCTCATACTTAAATTTCAAAACAACGGCCAAGTTTGCAAACTGAAGGCACAAAATCAGCTTCACACTTGTTGCGTAACACCAAAGACAACACTTTGCAAACAGTTAAATACATTTGTACACAGTACACAGAGCCAATCAAGATGGCCGTGTTTTTGTGATACCTAAAAAATGACTGTCAAATCTCCACAAACTTAAAATTGATTAGAAATACAAGTAATATGTGAGAGAGCGCGAGTGACTACGGCCCAATCTCAGTTCTCCCTCTTAGCCCTTCCCCTCCGTTATGTGCATTCATGTGTAGGGGTAGAGGTGAACCAGGCAGGACAGAAGGGTAGGACATAGCAGCAGGGGCATATACCCCTCCAAACAAAAGGTTTTCCGATAGACACTTAGCCCTTGCTAGCCCATGTGTAGGGGTAGGGGTGTGTCCTACTACCTGTTAGGATGGAGGGAAATGGCTAAGGGGTAGGGCTATATACCCCTTCAAATGAAGGGGTATGAAAAGCACTGGCAATATGGCTGCTACTGTGTCCAAAAACATCCACAAATATAAATATTTCTCCACAAATAAAGTTTAATCGTGTGAAAACCATTGTATAGTCTAGTTTAATGCTGTTTAAATGTTCAACGGTCATTTTCTTTGCAAAATCACGAGTACGACATTAATCGCTTCAGTTATATAAACGCTACCAGGCTGAAAACCAGCGGTGCTCTGCAGCCCTGATCATTTACAGTGATAGATCAATAAAAATTCAGCAACATTGCTGCTGGTCTTCATTTACATGGAGGTCCTTCAGTGGGATATAACACAAGCAGGGATGTCATGCACAAATCAAATTAGCTTGTTAACGTTGATCCAGAGCTGTAGACGGCTGATTTCTTTAGATTTGCGCCGACAGCTCAGCGCACATCCGCTTACACACAAGCCGACGGAGATCTCTATGATGTATGGGATTGTTGAAGGGGTGTCCCAATTTGTAGGGGTTGACTTTCACCTTACTCCCTCGTTAGCCTGGTACACCAGCCTGACTAGCGCCATGTATGGGCCCCCCGGCCGGCCTTTCTGCCTCCCTCCGTCAGAGGTTCCACGTATTTCCACAGCTAGACGAGAGGCGGACTAACAGGAGGAAGTGAACCGGAGAGAACCAATCAGAAGTGACTGTAGCTGGCGTAGCTCGGCACTCTTTTGCTACGCTGCTATGGCGACGCCGGAAGTCAGCGTTTACACGTTGTTTTTCCCTCTCTATTTAATGTAGTTTTCTTGTGTATATTAACATAGAATGTTTGGTTTTATTATCATAAATACTCTGTTACATGTCAGCATTGTTTATTGATGAACTAC
>JALJCO010008812.1:0-16517 GCA_023101725.1 Atherinomorus stipes | reverse complement strand
ATATTTGGACACATTACAGTGTCTGTTATACTTCCGTGTTTTGTCTCTGTCATTGAGCCCTTTCAGGTGACCATGTCCTCACCAATCCTCAATGATAATTCAAAACTACAAAAAGAAAAATTCCTTAAACTACCAATTTATTAAAGCAAAGTAACAGTAAATACTGTAATCCAACAAGTGAAAAACAGGGGTTTCATCGCTGTCTCTGGAGACAGAACTGTAATCCAAAAACTGCATAAAACAAGATGAAGCCTCATTTTAAACCATGTGTGGATCCTTAGAATCTCCATTAAACCAGGAAATGAAAGTGCACCACCCTTAGCTCCACTAATAAATGTCTCCCCACTCTGCAGAGAAGCACTACAATACACTCCCTCCTCATTCCAAGCCTGATGAGGCCCTCATGAAGCGATGCCACAAAAACCATTTCTAAGTAAAGAATGCCAGTTAAAATGTAACTGAAACAGATATTGAACATGCAAGATGCTACACCAAAACACATCACATGACCCTGAAACTGCAAGATCAGTTAGAAAATACAGGCCTTCAAGCAAGAGTTAAGCTGCACGTAAGTTCTTTACATCTGCTGCCTACCCATTAACTAACAGTAAAATAATGTATTTAAATTATTAGTAACTATATAATGTGAAATTTTGAGGAAAAAAAGGTCCCATTTTTTTTTGTTTCTTTCTTTCTTTTTTATTTATTTATTTATTTATTTAGGTCTGGCAATGTTGGGTTTGTGCAACACTAATCCACACTTTTTTTTCTTTTTCTATTTTAACCAGTTGGATTAATTTAAAGGCTTTGACCATGTAAAGAACATCAGCTGGAAATGCTGCAGCTCTCACAAAAAGGCTAAACATCTCTTAACATCATGAAAACTGATTTTTCTGTAAACAAACTGTCAATCATTAGTATCAAAAATGTTTCGAGATTTTGTTGGAGAACACTTGTTTTGAGACTCCTCCAACTGTATGCTTTATTTGACAGTTCCAATCATGTAACACTGCATCTTTCAGCCCTTGATATGGCAAGGGTGTCTTCCCTGTGTAGTTTTCCCATAGCACTGTAATCTGCGGAGGAAACAGTGGTGTTTTTAATGAGAAGCCATGGTCTCCATAACAGCTCTTGTCTGTCTGTAGCACAGTGCAGTGCTGCACAGCATGCTCCACTGAAATGTGGTCTATGTGGGATTGCAGGGGCCCCTTTGAAGTGCTGAGCTGCGGCTGTTTCCTTTGTGTGTAACAACTAAAAATCAAACCTTAAACCAAAACACCCATAAGATTACCTGAAAGGGGTACAATATAAAGAGCCATATGTATATGATGCTTTACACATCTCGTCTTTGTTTCATCCCGTCCCCTCTGTCTTGATTATGCAGAGCTGCATTGCGTCTGGAGAGCCCCTTGAATGGAAACTGTGAGGTACAGAGAGCGCATTAAAATCCTCCAACGCTCTCAAACGAACAACCTAGGGACAAAACATGAATTCCATGCGGTTTCTCTCCTTGTAGTGCTGCAGCTCAGACAAGCTCACATTTAGAACTGGCTGCCATCTCAGACAGCGGGTCCAGTGGGATGTGTCACTATGTGTTTATCAGAGGATGAACTTCCTCTTTTAATGTGGCACTCCCCCACCCCCATCCCACCTCCATTATCTCCTCCCTTCTTCTCTTGTACTTCCTCCCCTCCCACTCCTCTTACCACAGTTGAAGGTGAAGCACCAGAGTTCAGAGAGCAAGAGGAGAAGCCGTCGCCTGAGTTATCTGGAGCTTCGCTCATTGGGAGCTGAGGGTTTTGTCCCTGTGTAGACGCTGTGGGCACACTTACAGGAGAAGGAATGTGGGGTGTCTGAATGTAGAGTTTATACAATTGTGGCCTACATAACATCTGTGTTTTGCAAATCAACCACAAAACTCATACTGGTAACTTGATAATGGCCTTCTTTTTCTTTTACTTTTTTCCTTCCTGCACACAAATTAAAAACATGTCACTAAGTCTTGAATTGCACAGTTTTAAATCTGCAGCTCCACACAAGCATCTTCGCGAGTTTTTTTTGTTATGCTTGGCTGAACATCACGGGAAAATAGAAAATCAAACAATGAGTGCACCACATAGATACATAGATAAAGAATAGTTTTACAGAATACATTCTGTTGATGGTTTACAAATTCAAAATTTGGGCTGCATAAAAATGTCTGTCGATGCAAATTTGGGTCAACAATCACATTCAATTTATACAGCAGAATTCATAAGGTCGAAGTAATTTTGGGGGGGGTTCCTTTACATAAAGAAAGGAGTAATAAAAGGGTACATGAGGAAAAAAAACTAGCATCTGTCTTGTCATCTGTACAATATTAAGAGAAAAGCTGGGCATTTGAAGACCTGAAGGATTGAATTTAAAAAGTTTGGTTAAACAGACCAAGCCTGGGCCTTTTCGAGCTGTGTGCTCCTAAACTTTTTCATGTAGAAATGTTGCAAGGGACAGAGTATTCTGCCTGGTGCACATGGGGCTTCGAGCCTGCAGTGACTCTCATCCACCACCAAAAGCACCAACATTTGACATGACCATTAGAACTACAGCCATGGAAAAATGGAGGAGGTTGGCCTGATGTGATATATTTAGTCTTATATAACATAGATGACTATGTGTGCGTGATTTATCTGAACAGAAATCCTGGTAGTCACATAGATGTTATTGTGAAACCTACATTGCTACAGACCACATGTTTCTTCATGACAATGGTATTCCCTTATGCCACTGACTCAGTTCAGAAGCCAAACTTTAAAAACAGTTCAGGAATAGTTGTGGAAAATTTAAAAAGGATCTGCTGCCAAAGTTTTTCCACAGTCAGAGGTCTTGGAGTCCGTGCCTTAAAGGGTCAGAACTCTTTTCAATTACAGGCAGATGCCTTAATCTTGTGGTTAATCAGTAAGTCTTGGGTATATTAACAATATAGTGTCTGTTGGGATGTTTAAATAGTTTTTTCACTCTTGATCAATATGTCCTACCACAAAATGTAAGTTGGCGTCAGTAAAAAACAAAAAAATACTGTCTTTAATACACAGTCTTGGTGGTTTAACAAGATAGCTATCGTGTTATGTGTACATTCTTGTTCAATAGATGTGTTCAAAAATCATTCCCCACGTGTAACATTCAATGTGCCATTTTAGCTGCCTGAATTTCATTTGAAACCAATCTTTTGACTATATTTGTCTTTTTTTTCTATTAAAAACATCAGAAAAAAAGTATTGCCCTCCAACCAGCAATTTAAAGGGAGTAGAAGCAGGAATTGTGAAAGAATAAACATGCATGTCCAGCTTTTTAATGCTAATGGGTGATGAAGCAGTAAAAAACAAAAAGAACGAGCCCCCCCACACCTCTCTTCACTGCCTTGAACAGGCTGTGTGCTGCATAATGCGTTACGATTTGGTATTTTGGAATTTCCCGCACAGTCCTGCGGATGTGACGTCAATTGACGCTGCATACACGTCCCCGACAGTTTTGATCCAGGAAGGAGATGGTCACAGTGAGTTTATACACTGCAAGGAATAGTTATGGATTCTTCTGCCGTCAGCAAACAACCGAGATCAACTGGCTGCTAAAAAGTGGAACTATGAAGAAGACGACTTTATCAGCGTAGTAAACAATGTTATTGTATCCGTTTGTGTGCGCTCCCGTGTCGGCTTGGCTGGTGGCTGTAGTTACCCAGAGCACCAGTCACATCACTCGCGAGTCTCATTTCTTAATCTTGCCTCTAGTACCTTTAAGTAAACTTTTCTTTGGCTAATTTCAGTTCCTGATTTTGAGGTCTCACCTATATTGATTACAATGTCAGGCCAATTCTGATCTTTTCTTAATAAAATCTATAAATGACAGCCAACTGGGTCTGTGTGAACATGCCACTTGCGCTCGTAGTCGACCTAACTCGCCCGCTCTCGGACCGGCTGTACAGGGTGTTTCGGAGCGGATTGTGTCAACCTGAAATGCGGAGCAGAGTGATGTGTGAAGGTGCACTAAATTTACCTCGGCCTAAATCCCAGATACTCCACCTTTTTGAACTAAACAAGTATCCGTAGGCAGCTGTACTGTTGGGATATCCTTCTTACTGACAGTGTTATGGAAAGCACTTGGAGACCACAGACCTCCGCCAAGCAGCTCGACTCCCTTATTTTTGTGTGTTCGGGATCATAGTCTCTGGAATTTTCTCTGGATCTGGATCACGCCACTGTGCAGTGGTTAGCACCGCAGCCTCACAGTAAGAAGGTTGCTAGTTCAACTCCCAGCTGGGGAGGGGGTTCGAACAATTCCAACAGTGGCCTTCCTGTGTGGAGATTGCATGTTCTCCCCGTATATGCATGGGTTCTCTCCAGGTACTCCGGCTTCCTTCCACCATCCAAAGACATGCATGTTAGGTTAATTGGTTACTCTAAATTGGCCCTAGGAATGAATGTGAGTGTGAAAGGTTGTCTGTCTCTCTGTGTCGGCCCTGTCCAGGGTGTACCCCGCTTCTCGCCTGATAATAGTTGGGATAGGCTCCAGCAACCCCCGCAACCCTGAATTGGATAAGCGGTACAGAAAATGACTGACTGACTGGATCAACTTTCAAAACATTATAGAACTCATTGAGATTCTTTTTTTGTCATTTTTTACCAAACACTCAGGCCATTTGTATGGAGTTATATGGAAGAATTCCAAAAATTTGGCCTATTATGGGGATGTTCATGTAAAGGCCCATTTATGCTCGACGCAGAAGATGGATATGCAGACGGACGGACAGTTTTGTCCGTTATTTCTGTCAGTTATGCACGTAATTTGGTGCGTTTTTGAGGGGGCTTGTTGGTCCATCAAGGTCCACTTGACACAGAATAGTGTTGAGCTGTGTAGTGATATCTGGAACAAACCAGAGAAGAAGAACAGGAACCTGAAGAAAACAACTCAAAACCGCAGATGTCAAAATAGCCCTGAGAAAAAGATGCCAAACAAACAAAGAGCATCTGCAGACATGGCTGGAGCTTTTGAGGAGAGGCTGTGTGAGTGTGTTTAAAAATACACTCATATAGTATCTACGTTACCACCAAGTGGTGTAAACTGACATCAAAACAGGGAAATTAATGATGACCCTAAGCACTTCCACCTCATGGACAAACTGATAAATGAACCATCGAAACACAGAAGACGCATGAAAGTATGAAAATGGTGACACATGGCAGCACATGAAACGGACCTCACCATTGTACATAAGGGAGCAAAAATGGGCCTTGAGACTGTTTAGGCGTTGGTAAGGAGGTTCAACGCTCACCATGGAGAGTCGGTCAGAACTCGCAGGACTCGCTTGTACAGTCAACTGTCTTTACTGGTCACTCTTAATCACAACAGCACAGTCATGCAACAAACGACAGGCTTACAGGTGAGGAATTCCAGGGCTAGTTAAGGTAAATGCCTGGATGTGAGCGTGGTCTATTAACACAGAAATACAAAGCCATGAGGAACATTAGTTCAGAAAATAAACACATTCAAGGTATTAAAAACTAATAAATCCCTTTCAGCTAGGACTAAACATGCATATGTGTTCAAGGCTAACAGTTACAGTAACTGGCGTGTAACAGGTCGGCTAGCTTAATAGCACAAAAAGGCACTTGGTGAATGGAGGAACACTTCTGAATGACCAAATCAGCTAAATAACATTAAAGGCTAACAAATATATATATATATTTTTATATACTTTATTAATCCCAATTAGAGAGCCAATTAGTAAATTCATACTCTGCATTTTCACCCATCTCAGGATGAACCTGAGAGCAGTGGGCTGCTATTTAAAGCGCCCGGGGAGCGGTTGGTGGGGGGGTTAAGGACCTTGCTCAAGGGTCCACAGTGGTTGACATGAGTGCTGTGTCGGGGACTTGAACCCGGGTCTGCCGCGCCAAAGCCCATGACATTAACACTACGCTACCCACTCCCCAAATATCCTGCTCAGGCAGAAATTCAACTACTTACTTACAGATCTTCACGGACGCACAGTTCATGATATTCAACTGGCTAGAAGTCTGTCCAATAGTCTTCTCTCCTCATGCTCACTGCTGCTTATAAGTTTAATTTCTGCATCCTGACGATCATGTGCTCAGTAATGCAGCTGCACACTTCTGCCACAAGGGGGCACTCACGCCTCATTAACAGCCTTTCCAAAATGGCCGATCTCACAATAATAAAGAATCCTTCAAAAAACTCCTGGATCCTCCAAAGGATCCGCCTCTCGTGACGTCGGCCACAAATGGGCCAATGAGCAAACACTGTGCACAGGCAGTGCTCATGGGGAGTTGTAGTCTTTTAGCTTAACATTTAAGTTTGTTTATTTTTTCAGATGCCATTTGAGAAAACTACAATTAAAATGTTAATATAATTCAACCTGCCAAACTGGCTAGTTGGAGTGGCTGTGTTACCCTAACCATCCGCCAGATGGATTTGCTCCGCATATCTGGGAATCATCCGTTAGAGTAGTTTTGGGAAGGGGCGAAAATACTGGTTAGCTGATTGATAAGGCATCTGTCTATCACCACCTATGTTGGTGATAGCCAGGCCAAATCGAAGCATATGCAGTACTAACAGAGCGACGACGAAAACACGAGCAAAAACATCTTTTCCTTTGAGAAAAGCCTCAAAAGCAGTGTTTTGTTCTTCTTTCAGCGAAGAAATACTCTGTAATTACGATAAAACTTGAGCGATAGCCACGCTCACGCTAGTTTCATCCGCTGAAGCCGCCATGTTGTTTAGACTGAACTGTCGCTTCTCGTTGCGTCACACCCTCAACCCGCCTCAAAGCCAACGCTGTTCGTTTGGTGAACTGTTCCAAATTCTCTTCAACAGAAAGTAGTCAGACTGATCTGCGAGTGAAAACCTGAAGCTCGCGAGATCAGGATGGTCTCACGAGGCTAGTGTTACCCACCACTGCTGAAATTCACACGCATTTGGCGGGTTGGTGGGTGTTAATGTCAAGCCCTGTATGGTGGTTTAACCAGGCGGTTTGGTCTGCTTCAGTTACTGCAGTTCAAAAGCAAACAAAGCAAAGAAAGGTCTGAAATTTTTCAGAAATCCCCGCCCAATCGGACTGAGGTCCAGGACTATCCTGGTATGAATGCACCCAAGCTGGCAGTAGAACTTGAAGACTGAGCCATTACTGTTCATCTGTAAAACTGGAAAAGTAGCCCTAACCCCCTATACACCCACTGACTTCAATGTTAAATGAACAGCAGATGTTCTTTGACTGATGTCACGTCCTGTTTTGGTGAACAGCGCCACAGTCTGGTCAAATGTGCTGAAATCAGCGATGTTTCCTTATAACTCATAGGCGCGCTTGTAAGTGTTATGATCATCATGAAGAACATTTTGGTCTATAAAACATGGCAAAAAATGTCAAAATAGTGTCATCAGCACTTTAAAGAAATTATACTTTTTATGTGTCCTTTTGCCTCATATCCAATTTCTTATTCAGTTAAAAATCTGATTACAGTTTTTCTCAATTGCTAAAACACTAAATCCCATTCTCAAAGTCAATTTTTCAGAAGCCTAAATCAAGGTGTCAAATCAGCCCCCTGTGATCAAAACCTAAAACACGTTTCACAGCGACACTGCTTGCAAGCACATTTGCATTGTGATGCACTTAAAAAATAGTGAACACATGCTGCACACTTTGATCACAACTAAGACACAGGTGTCAGCAGGTAAACACAGTGACTCAAAACTGATTTCACCTTTGGCTGATGATGAGGGAACCAATATAAACCAGTTGAGAAAGCTGTGGGAGGTCAAGATTTTGCAGCAGATAGGGGAAATCAGAGAGGAAGAGTATGCATAAGAGATGGTTGCAGAGGTGGTCGTGGAAGGGGTAAAATCAGATCCAAAGCAGAGCCTTCGTTTCAGATGAAATCTGTGCATGCAGATGAAACTATGATCAACCATGTTACTGTCCATGGGTTGACTATGAGAGAAGCCGGACAAAGGGTGCAACCCAACATCAGTAGGTTCTTTGTTTCAACGATCACACGAGCATTCAGGGAAGAGAACAGGTAGATATTATCCCCCCATTACATCACTGTATACTATTAAAATGTTTGGATTGTAAAAAAGACTGCTGTTAAGTATTGCTATAATCCAGGGAAAACCTCCTGGAAGTGATGGAATTAGCTTGTGATTCAGAGGCATGTCGAGCCTGTATCCAGCATGATAGGTGCTTTTTCCTCATTGTTTGGCCGGGGAAAATGTGGCCTGTGACGTGGATGAGGCTCTGTGGCTTGACCCAGCCAGGAGAAACAATGCTGTGGCCAAATGTAATTTGCATGCTGTTTAGTTATGTTGAACTTTCCTTTTTCATTATGTTTATTGGAGTATTTTTACTTTTACTTTATGTTATAAGTCCTCTGTGTTGTGACTTGATGCATTTGGCCTGATGTAAATAAAAGAAAAACATTTTGACTGCATGATGTTCTGAGAACATGGTTTTCCTTTTTTTCCTTCTAGTGTTTCCTCTGTAATGTTCTACATTTTGCTGTGCTTGGGGCATGATTTGGCAATAGTGTCGCCAGGTGATGTTGTTTTGAGTCAATAACTTCCTTTTGCAACAAGAAGAGGTTTTGGGAACGTAGTTTGAGTTATGGGATTAATGTTTAAAGTTGTAAAAAACTGAGAGAACATTTCAAAAACAGTGTTTTAGCAATTGAGAAAAACTGTAATCATCTAGGATGTTCCTGTGCAAAAGAAGAAAAAAAGACACTCATAGCACATGAATAAGTGAGCAGCAATTGATTATTACAGCAGAATTCATTAGGTGGAAGTTTTAGTTAGGGTCATTTTAGGGGGGGTATTTTTTTTTACAACTCTAACATGTGATGCCTGACTTTTTTATTAGCTGTAGTTGACAGGATTAACTTTGATTCTTTTGTACAGCTGCAGGTCACTTTTTGTCCAAATTAAATCCAACAGGAAATTAAGACTTGTATAATAATAATAATAATAATAATAATAATAAAGCAAAATAATTTGTTACAGTGCCCACAGCACAGTTGACTGGCAAGACAATCCCATCAAAATGTACTTTTTCTTGGGTGTTAAATTACTAAAAGGTGTGCAAAAATGTATGTTCTCATGGATTTTGCAAGAAAGCGTGTTTGAAATTGTTATCTACAGCTAATTACTAAATATAGGCTACTATTCTGTCATAAAGCTTGTGGTAAATAAGGGGATAAGGGGGTGATTTCAGACAACAAATACTGATAAGCCATGTTATCTAAACTTATCTATTATATGAAAAAGAATTACAGAACAACATGACCGAAGTAAATTATAAAATTCTGAGTGTCAACAAATATAGAAAGCAGTCAGCTGGTATTATTATTATAATAATTATTTATTATGATTGCTGATGACATTGTTAATTCTAGTAGTAATCAAGAGAGTAGAAGTTATAACCTCAGATTCATTTATTTATTAGGCAGGTCTATTTTTCTATTACTGGTCATTATTAATTACCTTTATTATGAACCCATAGCTCTTGTTTATATGTTTTCTGTTGTACGTATGAAATAAGACTTAATTTTATGTGGCGAGAGAGAGGGTTTAATTAAGCACTGGTTTCTCTCATTTTGTTTCTTGTATGTTTTTTTAGTTGTATTATTTGCAAATAAACTTTTCAATCAATCAATAAAAAGGAAAAGCACTCAGTCATGAAATTCACTCATTTCAATGGCGCCCTCAAGTGGACATTTTCAATCACTGCCACCGAACCTGTCGAAAAAGATACAAAGATTAGGAGGTTCATACAGTTCAGCTACTGTAACAACCAAATCCAAACTGCTGAGTACAGAGTACTTAGATAAAAATTTAGTATTTTAATCAATAATAATCATGATAATGATTGTACAAGAAAAAGTATTGCAGGTGCACTAATTTGCAAAAGTGTACACTATCTATTTTTTTCACAGGAAAAGGGAGGAAACCTAACTTGAATCCTGAACAGCAGGGGTAACTAGTCCATATCGTTGGCTAGAAATTGCATGTTCAGAAGTCAAAGTCCTTGTCAAGTGAAGAGTGAAGCTTTTCCTCATAAACTCATATACCCATTTATCATTCACACCTTTGGTGTTTTCTTATTAAACAAGCATTTCTCAAGCCTTGTCCTCAAGTACCCCTGCCCTGCATGTTTTGGTTCTTACCAACTCAAGCACACCTGTTCCAGATTAATCAAACCCCTCATCATGTTTTTTTGCAAGCCTGCTGATGAGCCATTTATTTGAGTCAGGTGTGTTAAAGAATGGACACCTTAAACACATGCAGGACAGTGGTAACCGAGGACCAGGATTGAAAAACACTGTATAAAACCAACCCATTAATACTGCATTTCGGTGAGTATTTCTGGTTAGTCCACATGTATATAACAGTCCTAAAGTGTTGATACTTGTTTGCCAGGTGGACTGAGGATCATACACATTACATCACATATTATGTTTAAATGTACATCTACATGGATATGGATACTATCAGTTTGGTCCAAGACCATCATTTAAACGAGCACTTAACTTGTAACATAGATTAGCATCTAATTAAGTCAAATAAATCAAATAATATATTGTGTAACCATCTAAAGCAGGGGTGCCCGAGTCCAGTCCTTGAGAGCTACTATCCTGCACATTTTGCTTTCATCCATTCTCCAACGCACCTGAATCAAATAACTCGTTACCAGGTCTCTGTAGAGCTGAATGATGTGCATGAGGGCATTAGCCATTTGATTCAGGTGTGTTGAAGAGGGTATGTTCTAAAAAATTGGAGGGGGCAGCACTGATCTAAAGGAATGCTAGCGTCATTAAAAATATTTTAACATAAACATAAAAGCACTGGTAGCAGCATAATCTGCTGGCATAATATTCTACTGGAGCTTTTATGTTTCTAAAAAATATTTATGGAATGTTAGAACAAACATGTCTTTATTCAGCATCTAATAGAAATGTTTTCTCTTCCTACACTGAGACACAACTTAAATTTGTAATAGAGCAAAATTATCAACTAATCAACAACAGGATATTTATTGAGGGAGTGTGTTATCTGCATAACAGGTAATATTTCTTTTGCAAATAACAAACAACTACCTGCAATTTGGTGAGGCTGAGTCCAACAGGATTTTTTTCATTATTGGCTTTTTGCCTCTCTGAAAACCGGTGTACTTATTTCTGTCTCTATTCTTTTTTATCTTCTGAGTAATTGCAGCCCAATTGACTAACAAACCAACACACGCACACACAAACAAGGTGTCAGTTTTTACAGGCACCACCATTTTATTACACCTATAATAGCATCGATTTCATGTATTTAAAGATACCTTCAATACATCTCAGCACATCTCTTTTTTGGACCCTTTCAAAAGATTTATTCAAATTTGCATCATTTATAAATGTGAAACTAGGCACTGAATTAATTCTCAAATATATACTCACAAGCCACTTTACTGGGTTCACTTGTTCAATTGCTTGTTAAAAGTAGAGTCCAGAGTTCCTCCCCGTTTCTGTTTGTAAACACTATTCAAACCGAGTCCCCTCCCATCGGGCTAATGGCCGCATCGCTCTTCAGCCTATTGAGCTTCAAGCCTCTCCTTCAAAGCTCGAAATCAGGTAAAAGCCAAACCAATATAAACTCTGGTTTTCCAACTTGCACTATCTTAAATGCACTAAAGAAGATGTTTTGGCGTTTTAGAAAGCAGAGACTGTTAGCGAGATTTTGAATGATGCGCATGCGAAAACCAAACTACTAGCTTCACAGCTCCCTCCCCCGACCACAAAACAACATTCACAAGCCACTCTGGTGTTTAGCACGCAGCAGGCACAGAATTTCCTATCATGTCACGAATGCAAGTAAAACAGATGTCGTCTGAACGTTGCTAACTGCTAGCAGAATGATTGTTATACTATAAACGTCAGACGAGAATGCGCCGCTTCCGGCACGCAGTATTTACTCTTGCCAATCAATCACTCTTTTTGATCAGTCTCGTCTATTACCCGTTGAATACACCGTCAATCACTCTTACTACGGTAATAAGAGTTCCAAAAACTAATTTTAAGCTTAATAGGTCAAGTTTACCTTCATGTCAACTGTGAAGGTTTTTTCTTATATATCTTGCATTTTACATCCTATTGCTGGGCCTGACAAGAGGGAAACAAAAGTTAAGAAAAAAAAACGATAAGGAGTGGAACAGAAAGGGAAAAAAACATGGAAACACTAACACAGTCAACTGATGCATCTGTACAGAAACCCATAACAAACATCCCATGGTCTTTGATGGAAAACAAAACAATCCCCTACAGGAGGACTTACAGATGACAACTTAGCTGAAAACAACTTGAATAAAAACAGTTATTGGAGTATGGAGAGAAAATAGTCTCAATATGATTGTGTGTGTGTATTACAGATGTTGTAAACTGTGTCAAATAATTTGTGTGTAACTTTGGGTAGTCGTGTGTAACTTTGAGAAGTTGTATGTGTAACTCATGATTTGTAAACCGTGTAAACCATTTTGTGTGTAACTTTGGGTACTTGCAAATATGGGTTTTTAATGCACACACACAAATACTTAAAAGCTGTACACACAAAATAAATCTACACATTCACAAATTACAAAAATACACAAATATTAATATTTTTCACACAAATTTTTTATCTTCAACCTCTCAAACTCAATAGTTGTGTGTTCAAAAAGGCTCCTGTCCATACAAATCCTGAAATACGTGTGCACGCATCCCCTGATATGCACACACAACACTGCTTTTACACACAAATCAGTTTACGCGCTCTCGAGGGGTTTTGAGACTTTCTTCACGCTTCCGGGAGCCTGACAGATTTGTGTGTACATGGTGCGTTTAAGTGACGGTGGAAAGCTGGGTCATCTGGATTTTCATCGGATTTCTTCAGTTATTTCAAAATGGGGAAAGATGCTTTTTTTATTTTTATAAAAGAATAATTCGATCTTCATTTTGTTTATTTAGTCCATTTAATTCATATAAACAAACTTGTCTCGCTTCAAAGATGGATAAACAGATAAAGAGAGATAGAAAGACTATAACTGCTGAGACCGATGCAGCTTAGATAGCTTAGCTAGGCTAGCAGCAGACACGCCCTCGGACACCTGGCTGCACTACGGATGTAAACAACACTGAACCGGAGGATTCATTAGTTGGAAGTGAGTTTTTACACCGTTTTAAACTGTACTCAGTTGCCAGTCTGGAGAAGAAAAGAGGGATGAGATGATACCGTGCAGGGACAAACTTATCAGAGAAGCCAGTGATCGGTATTTGGCTAAATGGTCGACATGGAGCTCCGACGCCGCATGACTGCCTGCAGCTGCATCGCTGGACAGACCAAACTACCTGGTTCATGGTATCAGCGCTTAAACAAATGAACATTTCAGAAACTATAAATCTGTGGAAGCTCATGGACTCTCGATGGATGCTGGATGCAGATCTGTTCACGTCTCCACCGCAGGACCGGGACAACGCGGTGGTCGCTGTAAAGGTAAGCTAACCTGGCTGTAATCAAGTGAAGCCATGATGGCATTTAACTGTTAGTTTGCTTGTTTTGCTCCGTTCATATAAACTGTGTATGGAGGATTTGTGTATTATAGTTTTGTGGGGTGGGGGGAGCTAATATTTATATTACAGGAGCCTCAAAGAAATGAAAACGATCTAATTATTGTACCTCTTTCGTTTATGACATAGTTACTTAAATATTAAGCAGTTATTAAGCATATGGTTTAAGGTGTATTCAGCTCCTCTGACCACGGAAATAAACTCATCAGTCTGTCATCAGCCTGGAAACCAGAATCTGGAATAACAGATATCCTTCCATTAAGCTAAATATAGAAAACAAGTAAACACTGTTGTAAACTGCTGTCTGTCTGTGATGTCTGCAGGTCTGACTGACACACCACACAAGCCCTGGACCATCATCCAGCCATCAGGAGCCACATCATCACGTCACTGCACATGTATGACCAGGATGGTGGAGAGATGCAGACATGCTGCGGCGATGCTGTTAAAGCTGGAAGTGGTTGTCAGATGCAGGAACAACAACAGTAACTGGACTGTCTGCATTCTGGATGATGGGTCACACATCAGTGAGGTGGGGGCAGAAGCAGGACATAACATAGACTTTAGCACTGCAAAAGCTGAAGAGAGGAACTTGATGAACTTCTGGATGGCAGAAACACGCCTGCTCTAAGAACTGATGATGAACAGATGTTCATTCTGGACTTCCACTCAGGATCAGTGGACTTCACTGACAGAACTGCAGAGAGTTTCCCGAAAAGCTGCAAGTCTGTCCAGTCTTCTTGTTGCACAATATCTTGTTACAGTGTTGAAATGACCAAGCAGAGATTTGCACTTATCTCCTGCAGCACTTGCCATGTCAAGTGGGGCATGTTTATTTGAACATATTTTACCACAAGTTCAGTGTTTTCATTTATAATACATGGCATGCACATATTTACTCTATAAGCACTTTATGTTGCATTTTAATGGTATGAAAAGTGCTTTATAAATAAAGCTTGATTTGATTTGATTTGATTTAAGCATTATTTTATTGCTTTGCTATTTTAGCTGTCCA
The DNA here is from genome assembly GCA_023101725.1 of Atherinomorus stipes. NCBI lineage: Eukaryota > Metazoa > Chordata > Actinopteri > Atheriniformes > Atherinidae > Atherinomorus > Atherinomorus stipes. The sequence continues at coordinate 1,877 of JALJCO010008812.1, read as the reverse complement.
CCACTGTGCTGCTACTGGTTTCATGGTGAATTAACTTAAGAAAAATTACATTCCATAGAATAATCGGAACTGCCAAGATTTTAATTTGGTGAACAGATACAACTAACACCGTAAACTAACACTTGTTATTTATGTGCTTAAGGGAGGTAAAAAGAAGAGCCAAGAGGAATTCAAAAATATATTTGGTATACTTTATTCATTTTTAAGTCATTCTACAAAAACAGACTAAACTTACACATTTACTGCAGACATAGTATGAAAAGAAAACTTACAGGTGTCTAACTGTGCACATACAGGTTATCTGATTTTATTTTATTTTTCAATCAGATGTTGATGTTATTCCTCTCTAAAGAATTTTGAATTGTTAAATTATGTGGAGCTCAACTTACTTTAAGCTTCCAAAACATGGACAAGCTAAGTGTCAATGCAATGCTTTATGTTCTTTTTTTATTTTATTTTAGGTTTTTCAGGTTATGTTTTGTGTCTATACAGTAGGTGTTGTACTGTAGAGAGAGCCCCAGTTCATGTTGGTCTGATGGTGAAGACAGTCATTAGCCATTTAATGTTGGTACACACTAAATAGCTGAAAAAGCTTTTTAGCCCACATAAATGTTGCATTATAAATAACTGAAATTACAGAAACATTAATGAGCAATCAGTTACATGTCCTATCAATATCAGAAACCCATTTAGATTCAACATACAAGGATGTAATGTAGTTAGAAAACACAGAAATGCTTTTGGAGGAGGGACTTGCTTCTTTTATTCAGGATCATCTGCCAATAAAAATCAGGAATGATTTAATGCTGTTGGAAGTAGAAGCATTATGTTCGCAGATTCCTTTATCTAATTTAAAACCTTTGTTAATAGGTTGCTGTTATCAACCACTGACTGGAAATTTTTCAGATCTTGACACGGTGTGTGAAATGTTTTAAAACGTAACCAATTGCGGCTTTGAGACTTACCTAATAGGAATCTGAACATAGTTTGGCAGGGAACATGTCCATTGAAAAATAAGTTTCAGTGTGTGGCAATTGCGTGTGGATTCATACAGGTAGTAGATAAACCAACTACAATAACGAGAACAGATGGGAAGCACAAGAAGCAAAACTTGCATTGATCATGTTTTTATTAATGTAGCTGAACTATGTTTAGAAGTTATATCAGTATCTGTTGGCCGTAGCGACCACTACTGGCAGCCAGGGATGTTATGCTCCAATCCGTCTGCTCGACTCTGCCTCGATCTTATGAACCGGAAGTCTTGCTACCGCTGTTTTGGTGGAAGTGTCAGCATGCCAAAAGCCACGTGACCACACAAACCGAGGCCTCGTTACGTCATCCGCGAGTGTCGAGCCGAAATCTTGAAGAGACTGGGTTTATTAATCTGTCAATGCTTAATACAGGTTCCAATCGCTTGGGAATTTATTGAAAAATAGTTAATTTATCACAGAGGATAATTCCAAGATATTAACCGCAAAGGAAAAACTAACTGAAGGTTGACAACGTATCTTTTATTATACAACGTGTCAGAGACAAAACAGCTCCAGACAGCGCTTCCCTCGGCTGCAGTACACATCCACGGCCAGCAGATGTAGCTCATGCTCACTGTCTTAAATGTCTCGAGAGTTCGTGTCGATCTCTTGGCAGCTGTGTCAAAATGTCTGTGTCTCATGAAGCTTCGTATTCACCATCCCTACTGGCAGCGATACTCGCTAGAAGAAGCCAGGCCTGAAAGTAATTATGAAAAGATTGTATAAAAACTTTGATCAAATCAAATTAGAGAGGTTTTAAGTGTGCTCTGTTGGTCAGAAGTTTTAATGGAGACCAATGAAGATTCAGCACTTCCCATCTGTTCTTGTTATTGTAGTTGGTTTATC